>JANHAO010018383.1:0-13623 GCA_026873985.1 Saraca asoca
TGATTATTAAGCAACAATCATATTAATATCTAAACTAAATAAAGCACTCAATTTAGATATCACAGTAAAAACAAGAAGAAGGAAGAAGAAATGACCAACCAATTGAATGTAGCAAGAAATATCAAGACCTCAATCATTAACCTTCAAGTTTCAGCCCCTTTGGACTGATTACACGAATTTAAGCTTCCATGGAGAGAAAGAACAAAAATTTCAGAGAAAAACCAGCAAACAAAATGCTACAATATGTCACAATACAATTCTCTCTTCAGCTCTCACACTTTTTTTAGCAATAGCTGCCTAAGAAAGAGAAAAGAGAAATGCATAGGCAATCATGAAAGTTGTGTAGTGTAGTCTAGTTTTCTGGCTTCTTTTTCTTTTTGCTTTTTGTGCCTCTTTTGCAGGCTGCTCTTTTCTGACTTATAGTTCTTCAGGTGGCTATGTTTGAATTGGAGGAAATGATGGATCAATTGGCTCAAACTTCATGCCAATTGGGGGCCTTAAAACTTCAATTCTGCAGGGCCTATTTTCGCAGCTTCTCTGCCTCCGGGTTGTAGCCAATTTTTTATGCCCAATTTGGTCAATTCAGCACGGAAAGTCTGCATATGAATTGTGGCTTTATGTGTTAGATTCCATTTGGGCTTTGTTTCACTTCATTTGGACCTCTATAGCTCAAGTTATGGCTTGTTGAATGCTCGGAGGTCAGACTGCCAGGGATAGGGCTGGGCAGCATTCTGATTCTGAGTTGAGCTCCAATTTTGGATGACCAATTGTGTGATTCAAATTTTGTAGTCTTCATGAAGGTTGTAGATATATCTCTTATATTTCCTTCAAGACAATAATAACATCAATTGGATAAGTGTATCTCAAGATATAGCCAAAATACAAAAATTGCTCAAAATGGCCAATTATGCAGAATTTTGTAAAATGAATCTAATTGGCACTAAATCACAAATACATCTTAACATAGCTGGAAACAATTCATTTTGGCCCTTAAAATGCTAAGTATAAGGATAAATAAATGCATCAAATATTATGTTATCACTCATACATAAAACTCCTTTTATGTATCAATAATTGATTATACATAAAACTCCTTTTATATGTCATCAATACATGGGCCTATGATTTTGATCATATCACAAATGACAAAACATCTTTTGAATATCTTTCCTTGGTACCAAGGAGGATGAATTCTTTCTTGATCAATCACTACCTTAATGTACTTCTACTTTTTTAAAGTGGAAGCCTAGAATAAAATCAAAATACACAATTCTATACATCAAATATTGTGTTGATCTCAAGTTTAAAGATTACTTACATCACTTTTCACTTGATAAGTCCATTGACACATGATAACATTCCACATGATTTCTCAAGACGGGTCAATCTAGTCATATGTTCCATAAGATACACATATATGTCCTATCCGAATATCAATAAATCTATAGTATATGAAATCAATACATTAGTTTAGAAGAATGTAAGATGACATATGCTCATTTACTTATGAATGATTGATATCTTGTACATACAATTATATATAGAAATTATTTCATAATTATAATCCCAAATGTAATTAATTTATATGTAATCATATTTCAAAGACTTTATCCAATATAGCATGGACATATTAAAACATATATATATATATATATTAAAATTAAATTGATAAAAAAGCTAAAACATCATGTTTATTAAATATATTCAGATATGTAGTTTCTATGTCATCACAACTGATTATCTCTAGGCATCTATAAATCTCAATTCTTTCTAAAGATAATCAAGCTTCTATTAGGACAAAGGCTCATTAAGTGGATTAGCTACATTTTCATTTTTAGGAATCTATTTTGTTCTTATTTCATTTCACTCTATGATCTCTTTGATCAAATGATAAGACCTCGTGGCATGTTTGGATCTTTGATGTGACCTCAATTCCTCAGCTTGTTCTATGGCTCCATTGTTATTACAATAGCTATCTTTTACATTAACAATGTTAGGAACTATCCCTAGTTCAATAATGAACTTCTTTATCCAAGCAACTTCCTTTTACTAATTTTGAAGTAGTAATGTAGTTAGCTTCAATTTTTTACTAGACAAGTGAACATAACGACACATGGGTAAAAATCCTTTCTTAGGCCCATCATGCTAAACTTTTTTAGCATTTTTTCTGTGTACATGGATTGGGAGAAGCCAAGCAACTTTTGTCAAAAATGTTTTGGACATCCATAACTTGACAAATTGTAATAGGGAATGTTATTTCCTATAAGCAATATGTCATCTACATATAGTAATAGGAAGCACTCCCACTAACCTTCTTGTACATGCATGGTTCATCAATCTTCTGGATGAAGTCAAGTAATTTGACTGCTTTATCAAAATGGATCTTCCAACCCCTTGAAGCTTGCTTCAGTCCATATATAGACCTCTATAACTTGCATACCATGTGGAGTTCTTTCTTAGAGACAAAGCCCTCAAATTGTATCATATATATATGTCCTCTTTAAGGCTTCCATAAGGAAAGTTGTTTGGACATCCATTTGTCAAATCTCACAGTTATGGTATTCAGCTATTGCAAGTAAAATCCTAATGGACTTAAATATGACAACGAGTGAAAATGTTTCCTCAAAGTTAATGACTTGTAGGTTTGTACGTTGCCATTTGCATGTCTTTCTCTTAAAGACCCACTTCCACTCAATGGGTTTTGCTCTTTTGGGTGCATTGATCGAGTCCCACACTTGGTTTTCATGCATTGAATCTGGTTCATATTTGATGGCTTCTCACCACTTCAAGGAATCTATATCCGATATTGCTTCCTAGTAACTAGTAAGTTCCTTATCTTTAACAATTCATTCTCTTTTGTGAGGAGAAAACCATATCATGACTTTCCCTACTAGATCTTTGGAGTATAGATGTAGTTTGAGCTTAATTACTTATTTGAACCCTTTAAGATTCTGGATTAGGCTCATCCTTAACCGTGTGATCTATTATTTTATGGTTCTCAAACCTCTTTAAGTTCCATTTTACTCCCTCTAAGCCTTTTCAAGGATAAACTCCTTTTCCAATATGGTAGCATTTGTTACAAAGAATTTTTGCTCAATAGGTTGGTAAAAGTACTAACCTCTTATTTCCTTAAGGTATCCCACAAATAAGTATTTATCACTTCTTAGATATTAGCTTGGCTTTGATGATCCATTTCTCATAAGCAGAACATCCCCAAATCTTCAAGTGTGAAAGACTTGGTTTCTTTCCAAACCATAACTCATACGGTGTCTTATCAATTGACTTTGATAGGACATGACTAAGGATTTATGCAACAGTTTCTAAACTATAGCCCTAGAAAAAGATTTGTAAGGTTGCAACGCTCATCATGGATTATACAATATCAATCAAAGTATAGTTTCTCCTTTCTAAAACACCATTCATTTATGGCATTGTAGGAGGAGTCCATTGTGAAAGAATCTCAAACTCCTTAAATAATCTTTAAATTCCTAGCTTAAGTATTCTCCATCATGATCGGATTTAAGTGTCTTGATACTTTTTCTAGTGTGTTTCTTTACTTCACCTTTGAATTATTCAAACTTCTTAAAGGTTTCAAACTTGTATTTGATCAAATACACATACCTATACTTAGAATAGTCATCAATAAAGGTGATGAAATAAGAAATTGCACCTCTTGCTAGGTTGTCCTTGGACCACATACATCACTATGTATCAAATCGAACAATTTTTTGGCGTGTTTGCCCTTCCTGGTAAAGGATTTCTTAGCCATTTTCCCAATAAGACATGATTCATAAGTTTCATATGATTCATAATCAAATAAATCCAAGTATCAATCTTTATATAACTTTGTGATTCTAGTTTCATTAATATAACCAAGTCCGTGATGCCAAAGTTAGGATGGATTTATGGATTCATGAAACTTTGGTTTCTTATTTGCGATAGTTAAGATCTCTTATCTCAGTTCTAGAATATACAAGCCATTAACAAGTTTATCACTATCATAAAACATGTTACTATCTGAAAAGAAAAATTCTTATTCTTAAAGGTAAAAGCAAAGCCTTCTTCATCGAAACAAGAAATGTAAATAATATTCTTAGGCAATGTAGGAACATAATAACAACTATTTATTCTATAATTAAGCTCGTAGGCTATTCTAAAAGGTAGGTTCATACACTAACAGTAGCAATTTTTGCTCTATTCCTAATGCATAGGTCCATTTCACCTTTCTACAATTTTCTACTATTTCTTTGTCTTTGGACATCATTACTAATGTGTCAGCCAAAATCAGTATCTAAAACCCAAGAATCAATAGAATAGTAAGAAAATTTTATCTATATCATAAGGATATTTTTACCTAAATTAGAAGCTTCTCTAAGCTTTTTCTACTTCACAATCTTAAGATAAGCTTTACAATTTTACCTCTAATGGCCTTATATTCTATAATGGTAATAGATACCTTTGGAAAGCTTTTCTTTGCTCTTCTTCTATACACCTCCTTCAAGTTTTGTAACTTTAGTCTTAGACTTCTTCTTGGGTTTACAAGAGGTACTAACCATCAATACAAGCTATTCGTTCTCGAAAGTTGTTACAGTAGTCATAAGCATATTAGGTAACTCTTTAAGAAGGACCTCTATCTTATTCCTGAAGATATTCATGAAAAACTACCCATATGACTTAGAAAGGGAATGTAGTATAATGTTTATTGCATGATCATTGTTAATCATATGGTCGGGGCCAATCTCTTTATAAGCCCAATCATTTTTGGCACATAAGTTACAACAAATGATCCTTTGTCCATCTTGTAGTTAAATAGTTCACAAGATACCTAGTATATCTTAATACAAGCATGCCCTTTATATAACTCTAACAAATGCATAATCGTACCAGGGGGCTATATTTTATGTTGCTTCTGAAGTTTAGGAGAAATTGAATCTAGCATCACGCATGCTACTTGCTCAGCATCTTCTTAATGTTTCTTGTATGTCACAATGTCAAAACTTGGATACTCACTCGAACCTTTAGATGAAGGTACAAGAGGGTCCTTTTCAAGAATGTAAGCTATCTTTTCCTACTTAAGGACAATCTTCAAGTTTCATAACTAATCCATGTAATTTGGGCCTAATTAGCTTATTATCAATTAATATGTTTCTTAAGGAGATGTATTCATCATTTTCCCAACCTTTAATAAGAATAAAATGGATTAATATCCAAGCATAGTTTTCAATTTATATGGACTTTAATAAAATAAACTCCCACTTTTTTTTCTATTCTAATGGCCCTCTGTCTTAGAATCAAATTATCATATTGAATTACAATCTTAGCAAGTTAGGATACCATTTTAATTTATTTGATCTTTATAGAGGACAAGGAAACCAAACAAATTAGACTAAGTAGATAACTCAAGTTGTCAATTATATCTCAATGTAACTCCTAATCATTAGGTTGACAACTTTTTGCCATTTATTATCCATCACGTCAAACATTATTAACAACCCTTTGTTTGTACCTTTCAAAGTAAAACCTAATTACACCTAAACATTTTATGGTCATGAGAGGGGTTATCCAAACTATACATGTTGGCTAAGTTGAAACAATCAAACAAGAATATCACTTATATTCTAATAATAATAGCATGAAAGATGTAACATAACCTTGATGGAGGCCAACAAATTATTATGAAATTGATCTTTGGTTATCATTATTTTCATGGGTTGCGATTAATCATCTTATTAACATGTAACTTAAATTAGTGAGCAATCTTTTAATTAGTTCAAGGCTTAACTATTTAAAGGCCTGCTATATGGCATACATACATTTAACTAGTCTATGTTCACACATAAATCAACTAGCCTATGTCATACATACAACACTATTTATATCACAATATGAATCACTGCATAACATATAAAAGATGATTATGGACCAAGCTAAAATTATTTCCTTTGAGCCTAAATGGGAAAAATCTCCATGATATGTGGCTTTTGTCTCTATAAGCCATGCATCATCACACTTTATGCACCTTCCTGAATAGCTTTCAAAGTAAAATAAAGTTCCCTAATTCTATCATATGTAACTAATTATACCATATAGAAGAAATGTTGAGTTACATTCAAAGGAAATGAGATGAAAAGAGAACTTTACATTTAGAAGTTGATAGAAAGGTAGAACAGCCCAGCCTTATTTGATAAAATACCTAATAATAAAAATACATTCATAAATGTATTTAGGCCACAAACATCCTTCTATGCATTCAAACATTTAAGACAAGAAATCATAGAACATTTAACCATTTGATTCAAATTATGGTCTTGTATGTCTCAAGTTATTTGTAATTAAAAAAAAAAGCAAAGTTTCCATATTTATAAAAACACAATTTAGGCACGTTTTTCTGAAAAATTGATTGTGATTGTAATTAATTTTCTAAATTATATTTGTGCAATTAAGCATGTGATTGATTAATTATCATCACAATCAATCATAGAACTGATTGGTTGTCATCGCAACTAATTAATGTGGCCAAAACCACCACCTGTGGTGGTTGAAAGGGTGACCAGCCATGCTAGTCCAACCAACATCAAGTTTTGGCCAGTAGCTACCAAGTTCAGCCATGTGCTGCATTGTCTAGCTAGCTACAATCTTGTTTGGTTAGCTAGTTGTCATGATAGCCAGCCAGCTCCTTTCTGATGTATTTTTTATCCAATCTGCAAATCCAATCCATATTGGTTTCAAAAAAATTCTATAGAAAAATTGTACACTTTAAATAAAACTCTTTTTGTCTTATGGAACCAAATTATGATATGTATAAAATCTCAATTATCACTATAATAATCAAGTCTTTAATCATGAATTAAAAAAAAAACAACAACAACATGGGTTCTAATGCCACTATTAGAAAAAAAAACAAATAAAAAATATTAAATATGCATAGTAAAATTTTAAATTTTTTTTCTTAAACCCAAATCATATTGTTTTAAATTAATTCATAAGGATTTGTATAATTCAAAACAAGCATAAAACTAATTATTTGAATTATACCTTCTCTAGAATTGTTTTTGGAATCCCCAGTTTTAAAATCTAAACTTGATCTCTATGTAATCCCATGAACTATTTGGCAAGTCTAATAATCAAGTCTCCTTTAGATTTGATTTCTAAGATCAACGATGATCCACACAAACCAATTTGATCCAAAGTCTCCAACAATTTTTACGTAATATGTAGAATGAGAAAATCAACCACTTAACTTAAAATGTGCTCATTCTCCAAGAAATAACAAATTCACTTAACTAGGGTAGATGTTTAAATGCAAAGAGAAAAAGAGAAGTGAGATTACACTAAGAGAGTATGGGTACATAACACATGTGCTAGGGTTGTATTAGTGTGCTGAAGGGTTAGCTTTTTCTTCTTTAAATAAAAGAGACTGGAGCACAAGGAAAAGTGGGTAGCAAGTATGAGTGATGCACAAGCTAGGGTTTCCCTTTGCTTGTGCTATCTACTTATCAAGTGGATGGACTGCACAACTAGTTTTCACGGACCACTTGAGGAATAAACCAACCAACCGAATAATATATCAACTAAGCTTTAGAAATAATGGGCCTAATTCATAATGATAGCATAACCAGGGCAACCACAAGTAAGTAAGTATAGCATATAGCTAACCAACACAGATGAAAGGTAACAATGATGCAACCCAATACAATACAAGCAAATGCAGATAAATGTAGCTCAAAGCAGACAAAAATAAGGGACAATATAAATCAAAGAAGGGCTACTTCTTTCATTTATAATGGGCCTCATTACATAGTTTGAAGTGTATATGGGAGGCATCAAGTCATATACTCCAACCCCTAGACTTGTTCTACAATTCCCCACTAAGGGTCACCAGATACTCTAAAGAGCATTTAAAGTTAAAGACCTAATAGCAAGACTAAACATACTTTTTTAAATTAATATAAGGTCTTTTCTCATAGCTCAAAGAGGATTTTATGCACCATCTTATATCGATGAGAAGCTGAAAATCCAAGGATCACAATCATGTACTTATCTGCATGCATTAGACAAGTTACCTTAGGCAAAATTGTATTATTACCCCTAAAATTAGAGAAAAATGGAAAAATAGTGCATGAGTTAGATTGCTCCCAAATTTGCACCATTTGACCCCCATATCATGCTTGATTTTTCCACCAAGTTTCATGTCAATTTGAGCACATTTACCTATTGAACTTGTGATAGTCTCCCCTACTTAAAAAAATCTCAATGGCATCATTGACGACTCAATCTAACACAACTTCCATAAGAATCTTTAGTTTGTTTCTCTCGAGCTCTTCCTTCAACTTCTGTTAGCTTGTCTATAAGGGCTTTGCCAATGAGCAATAGTCATTGACACCTCAGCTTGATACAACTCCTTGAAAGCCTTCAGTCTAATTCACTTGAACTCCTCTTTTGGCTTTCATCTACTTGTCTCTTTGATCTTATCTTCATCCAAGAAAGGTATCTACCTCCGCAACATCTTGAACTCTCAAACATGTCTTGAACACTTAAACTCAAACATGACACCCACCCAATGTCCCCCTACCACAACCAATAGGGTTAAATAAAGAGTAGTTCGTGACTCTTGCTCTAGCTACACAAGCCCATACTCTCGAAAGTCATTACCACAAACTCCTCTTGTACCCAATGTCCCCTTACCACAACCAATAGGGTTAAACAAAGAGTAGTTTGTGACTCTTGCTCTAGCTACACAAGCCCGTACTCTCGAAAGTCATTACCACGAACTCCTCTTGTAACTAAACAATAGCACTCTCATAGTAGTGTGAGCATCAAAAGTCACTGTCATAAGTCAATACTTGTGATTCTAGCTAGGTGAGGTATAGGAAGGCACAACAATATGGCACATCGTTGGGGGCATACAACCATACGGTATGTTGTTACGGCCATACAATTACATCGTTTCTGTTCGCTCAATTGCACACTATCAGTGTTTGCAAGTTTTATGTTTAATGTATCTAGAAAATTGATATACTACATACTATCAGTGTTTCCTTACAAAAAGGATTTTATTTATTTTTAAAATTTGAAGAATGGTTTTATGAAAATGGTTTTTATTAAAAAGATTGCGTCTCACATATTTTTAACATTGTTTTATGATTTTCATAATATAATAGTTTTAGAAAAAGAAAAATATTTATGCTTTTATTGGTCATCATTTAATGATTCATGTTCATCACGTTTCTAACTTGGGGATATGACATTAATTATTACAAAATCAACCCAAATTGCTTTCCCTCTTCAATCACCAAGTGTTAGTCTAGTTCTATCCTACCATTACCTTGTCTCATTTATAAAAATTGGAGTAACAAACTTTATTTATTTATTTAATTTGTTTTTTCTATTGAGCACCGGAATTTTGGCAGCACAAGATTTGCAATGGATACAAATGTGATAAATTGATGTGGTTCATTGGTGTATGTATAGAGAAAATATGAGAGAATGAAAGACCCTGTGTTAAGAGGAGAAAAAGACCGAGAGAAAGAGATAGTGAGACAGTTTGTACTGGCATTAATAATGAGAAGAAGATGACTCAAGTGGTCCTAACTTTAAAGTAATTCTATGGGAATACGTAACTATCAAGACATTGAATATTTATATTTTATCATTAGACTATCTATTTTTAAATCTCAAAATAAATAAATTAAATCTATATCTATACTATTTAATAAAAAAGAATTTTTTGGAAGGCCTTTTTTTAGTAATGCCACATCATCATTATTCCAATAATATCACGTCAATTATTTTTTTATAAAGTCACATCACATGATAACAAATTTATATTTTTCCATTTATTTATTTTTATTTTTACCTTGATTAACATTTAAAAATTAAAAAGATGAAAAAAATTGAATTATTAAATACTAATCGATGAATCAGGTTACTACTATTATTTTTATCTTAAGTATTAATTTTTTTTTCTTTTTGAGAATCGAGAGGAAAACTTTAGATTCAAAAAATTAAAATTTAATTAATCTCTTAAAATTAATTTTTTATCATTATATTGTAAATTTTTAATTTTAATTTTAATTTTTTACTGAGATTTTATTATTTATATATCATTATTCTCCTTGTTCGTGAGTTTTTGAAAATAATTGGTAGAAATTAGAAAATAAAATTTTAATTAATCCTCAAAAATAAATATCCTATCATTATTTGTCTAATATAAGTTTTTTATTTAAAAATTTTGATTTTTAATTAAGATTTTACTGCTTATTATTAAAATATTTGCTATCTTTTTGCTATATTATATTTTATTATAATAGGATAAAATTTTAATTACTTCTCAAGATGGTAAATAAAATAATATTACTATTATTTTTTAATATTTATATTTACAATAATTAGTATACTTTTAAATTACTTTATAGTTATTACAAACATGCATTATATGTAAATTTCATTAAATCTTTAATATAGTTTATATAAATCAATAAATAAATAATATCTATTTACCACAAATCCACGTCCTCAGTAGTCAATTAAAAGACAAGTTAACTACTATATCTAGACGACATAACACCAGCAAGTACTGCCAAAGAAAAATCAAGTGGGTTTCGTTTTTAGCTATATTAAAATTACAATCATATACGTGTGTGGACCTTCTGGATTATACAAATATACAAGTAAGATAGATAATTAACAATATCCAACTTTTGCTTGGATTAATAGAGTTGAGGTTTAAGGATGATTAAGCAAAAGGTGATTTGTCTTCACCAAATCTGATGATGACATCTTCTTCGTCCTCATGCTAAAAGACAGCCTTTTAGCCACAAATTTGTCTAACTTGAATTCATAGACATTGATTAGTCAACATTGCAGGAAATTTTAAGACTTTTTTATTCCTTTTCTCTAACTTGAATTCGTAAACATTGATCAATCACCATTGAAGGAAGTTTTAAGAATTTTTTTTTCCTTTCAGCCACAAATTTCTCTAACTTGAATTCATAGACATTGATTAATCAACACTGCAGTAAGTTTTAAGATTACACAGGTTATAAATAATATAACAAGGTTGTTAGAAATTATGTTATGAACAGTGATGTGAGATTACACACGTTATAAATAATATAACAAGGTTGTTGGAAATCATGTTATGAACAATGACGTAAGATTACACACGTTATAAATAATATCAAAATATCTTATTTTAAATTTTATTATTAAAAATATAATTATTAAAATATTTTTATAATTAACATATGGAAAAGTATATATTATTTTATTTTTTTTAATATAAGAATAATTTTAAAATATATGAAAGTTGTAAGGAATAAAGATGCAAAATGGTCACTTCAATACTTTGGTAATGGATTAGAAATTCCATAATTTGATGGAATGGACATTTCCATTCCATAGTGTCAACTAAACAATCAAACTTTTTGTCTATTTTCTTTCTCATTCTCATTCTATTACATTTCAACCAATCAAATGTGTTTTAAGTAATTTTTGAAAATATGAAAATTATGTTGGATTAGTATTACTCTTATTTAAGGGCATAATTTTAATTTATTATGAATTTGAGGTGAGAAAAAGATGCAATAATAAATTCGGATCATATACTTATATTATTAAACTCAATAAATTTTTCTCTCTAGGCATATAATAAACTGAATTTAGACAAACTTAAAAGAGAGATAAGTCATTGTAACACAGAGCCAAAACGTCAATTATATTGTCTTTGTTTCCGTACTAAAGAAAAGTTGAGTGTTTTTATAAAAAAAAATTATATATTTTTTTTATAAACTTAGAACTTCTTCATAAAAAATTATAAATGTTGAGAGTGTCAGGTTACAAGTTTTTCATAAAATCTTTTTGTTAGAAATTTAAAGGGATGATACTTTAAAGATGAAAGTTATCATCAACATAAGATCTTTTATTTTAAATCATCAATAGAATGAAGAGAGCGGAAACGTATCTGAATCCATGGGAAATTTGATGAATAAACTTGTGGGTTCTTGATCTTCCAAGCCTTATATGCATAATTCCTCTTCAAGAATAAAGAGCTTCTCCTTTTCTAATGATGGCATATTAGACAAAAAAAAAACTATGCGTGTGGCTTAGGGACCATACCCTTTTTATAATAAGTTCATACCCCTTCATGAAGAATATTGACTTTTGAACTCATGCCTTTTCATGAAAAGTAATAACTTTTGAACTCATACATTTTTATGAAGAGTAATAACTTTTGAGTTCATCCCCTTTTATGAAGAGTAATGACTTTCAAACTTTTCTTATTTCTAATTTGGCCCATAATAAAATTAAAAATAAGTCTTTTGGGATCTACACATTATAAAATTCATGCTAAATAAGATGTCATTAAACCCAATAACTTAATCTATATAAGATTACTTCAAAAGAGATAATTCTTTAGATAACTTATAATACATAATTAATAATATATGTAGGCCCACATATTAGATAAATATCTAACAATCTCCCACTTGGACCACATATGTCATTATACAATTATGTATTGCAAAATAACCTTATGACTTATTAGAATATAACATTGTTGACTTATTGTCACAAAATAACTTTAATGGTCTTTCAATTCCCTTTAAAATTTGTAGCCCAGTGATAAAATTCCACAGTGATATCCCATGATTAGATGCCTCAAAACAAGTTATGAACTTTGCTGCCATCGTAGAAGAAGTTATGAGTGTCTGCTTGGCACTCTTCCAAGAAATAGCTCCTCCGGCTAACAAATAGATGTAACTTGATGTGGATTTTTGACTATCTTGGCATCAGCAAAATCAGAATCAAAATACCCAATGATCTCTAATTGATCTGATCTTTTGTATGTGAGCATATAGTTTTTTGTTCTCTGTAGGTATCGCATTGCCCGTTTGGCTACTTTCCAATGCTCTATCCTTGGTTTACTTAAATATCTACCCAACATTCCAACAATGTACGCAATGTATGGACACGTACACACTTGAGCATACATTAGACTTCCTACAACTGAAGCATAAGGAATATTTTGCATCTCTTTCACTTCAAACTCATTCTTGGGGCACTGATTGAGACTAAACTTGTCTCCTTTAGCAACAGGGGTTTCACCTAATTTACAATCTTTCATGCCGAATATTTTAAAAACCTTTTCAATATAGCTCTTTTGTGATAATCCAAGGATACCCCGGGAACGATCCTGTTGTATTTGAATCCCTAATACAAAAGAGGCATTTCCAATATCTTTTATTTCAAATTTCTTTGATAGAAATCTCTTGGTTTCATGCAATAAGCCTATATCATTACTGGCAAGCAATATACCATCGACATATAAAACCAGGAAGATGTGTTTACTCCGACTAAACTTGTGGTACATGCAATCATCAACTAAATTCACCTCAAAACCAAATGAGATAATAACTTGATGAAATTTGTGATACTATTGACGGGAAGCTTGTTTGAGCCTATAAATGGATTTCTTTAGTTTGCAAACCATTTTCTTTGCATCTCCTAATACAAAGTTTTCCGGTTGTACCATATAAATTGTTTCATCAATGTCACCATTGAGAAATGCAGTCTTTACATCCATCTGATGTAACTCAAGATCAAAATGAGCTACAAGTGCCA
>JANHAO010018384.1:0-13665 GCA_026873985.1 Saraca asoca
TACCGAAAATTGGGTAGCTATGATGGCTTGCTAGAGTCCGCTTATAGTTTAAAGTCCAGTTGATTAATTTGGAGAAATTGATCAGAAAATTAATGGGATTAATTTCATATGCCTTCAAAGGGTTTGAAGGGTATTTTGGACTTTTGCCAATATTTCGGGGGCCTACTGGGTTACACGCATAACGGGGAATGATATGGCCAATGTTTGAGCATATTTGATGTTCAGGGACCAAATCGTAATTCGATGGAATTGTTTGGGCCGAAATTGTAGTTTATGAAACTACCGGGACTAAACTGTAAATTGGAAAAAAGTTTTCCTATTGCATCAAAATGACGCCGTTTTGGCCTTTAGAAGGCCGACCAAAACGACGCTGTTTTGGGGCGCCTCTTTGTCTTCCTCAAGAAGTTGAAACGTTCGGCTGGCTTCCCATTCGCGGCAGAGAAGACGAAGAGGCCGAGAGAAGGGGAGAGCTCGCGCGCGAAGGCCAGCAGTGTCCAGCGGTGATCTGACCGGAAATGGTTTCCGGTGAGCTCTCTTCTTATCTTCCCTTGCTTGGCTGGAAGAGTTCTGGCTAAGGTTGAAGAAAAGTTCTTTAAGAGGTTCGGTGGATTCGAACCAGCGGAGGGAGGAGGAGACCGGATGAGATCCGGCGACTGTTCGGCTTCCAAGTGATCCTCTCAGCTTTCAGAGTCTTGCTAGCACAAAAAAAGAAGTTTAGGAGGTTATTTAAGTTCTTCTCCAGCATGGATACCGATGGAGGGAGGACGCTTGGACTCCTGAGGTGACCGGAGAAATCAGATGTTTCCGCTGTACAAGGAGCTGGATTAAAGGTTAGTCTTGCTTCCTTTTACTTTGTATTTAATGTATGTGATACATTGAAGCCTCAAATCAACGGATCTTGGGAGGTATGTTTCGGCCATGTTGGGGTTTTACTGAGAAAATTTTTTGAAAATTTTCCCTTTTGGCTGAAGCAAATCTAACATTTTTTACCTGTGATCCTTTTCGTAACTACTTAAAAGGGTGTAACTTGTCTAAATTGAGGTTTGTAAGGAGTCCTTGCACTTGAAGATGGCATGGTGTGCAGGAAAGGTTCGATGAGATTATTGTCAATGTGAACTGGAGGTTATTATTCCCTAAGGCATCAGTTACATACCTCTTCATGTTAAAATTAGATCATTGCCCACTATTACTTAAATTATTTAACAACCCATATATGAACCAACTAGAGGAGGAACCGTTTCATTTTTTGGGTTCCTAGTTGTTTCACAATAATTTTCCAACCCAAGTGAGTGACAATTGGAGTTCGAATAATAATTTGAGGAAGAATATAAAAGATTTCTTGATAGCTGCAAAAGTATGGAATAAGGAGGTGTTTAGGAACATTTTTCATAGAAAAGGGTTCTGATTAAAAGGCTTCAAGGAATTGAAAATTGATTGCACCTTAGGTTGTCTGATCATCTTTCCAATCTCCAGAAAGATCTTTGGGCTAAGTATGAAAGAATTATGATTCAAGAAAAGATGTTTTGGTTCCAAAAAGCAAGAAATAAATGGATCGAGATTGGTGATGAAAATTCTCCTTTTTTTTTCATGTTTCAACCATTACAAGGAGGAAGAAAAATAGAATTGAAGCTCTTAAAATTCTCAAGGAGAATAGATTTAAGACTCAAATCTTTTGAAAGATATGTTTGTTGCTTTTTATCAAAATCTTTTCTGTAATGATGTGGTGAATAGGTAGCCTTCACCATTAACAAGACGCTTCCCAGCTTTGGATATCAAAGACAAACTAGCTATTTATAGACAGGTTACTATTTTGAAAATTAAAAACACCATTTTCTTAATGGGATCCTTTAAAGCTTCTAGTCCGGATGGCTTGTATGTGCTTTTTGTAAAACTATGAAGGAAATATTTGCTAACCCTTCTTTTGTTAGGCAATTTAATGATACTTTGTTAGTTCTTATTCCAAAAGTGGATGCCCCGAGGATTTCTCCTAGTTTCATCCAATCAACTTTTGTAGTTTTATATACAAGACTATTACTAAACTTGTCACTAACAGTTGAAAAGTGTCATACATAAACTAGTTTCACCTAATTAATGTAGTTTCATTTAAGGAAGATAATAAGGCTCTAAAAACATTATCATTATCCAAGAACTTATTCACTTAATGCAATGTGTGAAAGGTAAGAAAAGTTTCATGACTATTAAAATTGAACTTGAGAAAGCTTATGATAGAATTAATTGGAGTTTTCTAAAAAAAGACCCTAGTTGAGATTGGCTTGGAAGACTAGTTGATTGAGCTCATTCAGGTCTGCATTTCCTCCCTTTCAATGCATGTGTTATGAAATTGGTTATGCATTGAGTATTTCTTTCCTTTCAAAGGGGTTAGCTAGGGTGATTGTTTTTTGTATGGAAAGATTAGCACATTGCATTCAATATGGTGTAGATAATCATTATTGGTCCCCTATTGGAATTACAAGAACGTGGCCCAAGATTTCACATCTTTTCTTTATTGATAACCAGATTGTTTTTTCAGAGGTTCCTATCTATAAAGTAAAGGTTATCAGAAATTGTTTTTAGATTTTTTGTGACAGGTCAAGTTAAAAAATTAATGTGACAAAAATAAAGATTTTCTTCTCTTGTAATGTAAATCACAATAGTGCAAAGGAAATAAGTGATATTGTAGGTTTCTCTTACTGTTGATATAGGAAAGTACTTAGGGGTTATCATCATTTGGGTTAAAATGGATACTTATTTGCACTTGGGGAAAACTTCCAAGCATGTTTCCTCTTGGAAAGCTCCATTTTTTTTGTAGGTTGTTTGACTTTAACTAAAGCAATTCTTAAAGCCCTGCCTTCCTATACTATGCAAACAATCCTTTTGCCTATTAATGTGTGTAATTCCTTTAAAAAAAAAAATCATGGCTTTCTTTGGGGATCTTCTTTAGACCAGGAGAAAGTTTATATGGTTAAATGGGATTTTATCTATGAACCCTAGTCTGGAGGAGGGCTTGGTTTATGCTATAACCAAAATACAAATGTGCCTCACATGATGAAGGTTGGTTGGGGATTAATTAAGAAAAAAGATGCTCTTTGGACTCGGGTTCTTAGAGTTAACTACAATTATGGAAATGAAAATATTCCTTCTATAAAAAGGAGGAAGCAAATCCTGGAATAAGTTGGAGAAAGGGATTGCTTGGAATGCTCGTGGTGGCTCAAAGGTATCTTTTTGGAAAGACATTTAGGTTGATAATCTTGGTCTTCTGAGATCTTTTTCTTTAAAGAACCATTCTGATTCTAATCTTCAAAGAAAGGTTATAGAGTTTATTACTCCTTTAAGTGACTAGAATTGGGGGCTAATCAGTTTTCTTTTTCCTAATTATGTCATGAATTCAATTATGGTGATGATAACTCCTTCTTTTGATGCCAATTTGAATGTCCCACGCTGGGCCCTCTCTAAAAATGATTAATTTTCTTTAAGATATTATTTATCAGATATTTCTTCTAAAAAAATTTACTATAATTCATTATTTATTAGATTTTTTAAGAAATAAATAATTGAATTTATTATATTTATTAATTTTTTAAAAAATAAATAATTATAATTTATTATTTTTCAAATTTTAAGAAATAATTAATTATAATATATTATTTATTAGATTTTTTTAAGAAACAATAGTTATAATTTATTATTAATTTTTTATAAAAATAATAATTTTAGATAAAAATAATAATATTATTATTGTTGTTGTTCATGTTGTTATTTCTTATAAGTTTATCATGGGAGAAAAGGGATGAATGATCAAATAATATATTTAATGTATATAAATAAATTAAAAAGAGGTATATCATAAAATATATTTTATACATATTTCTTATAAGAGATTTTTTATATATTAAAGGTAAGAGTGTCAAAAATTAAATTATTCAGGGATGGTGGTATTTTTTTTACATCCTAAATGTTGAATAGCTAATTGAAAAAGTTAGATTTTTTAGCTTTTTGAAATTAGTTTTTTAATGGCAAAAAGGCTAATTCAAACATTTAAAATAATTAATTAACTTAATCAAACAGTTACAACCCTTTAAATCGGTTAAAAACTGATCAAAAAGTTGTGTACTAAACATCCTGTTTAATTTTCGATTTCCCCTTCCTTCGAGTGTGAAGCTAATACTAGGGACGATGATGTAGGAAGCTGATAAGTTAGTTATTAGTTGAAAGTTAAAAGTTAATAAATTAACTGATTGTATTAAAAGTGTTTGATAAAATTAGTCATTAAATTAATTTATAAATATAAAATGACATAAAAGAACATATAAATATGATTAGATAATATATGAAATAAATTAATTCATATTTATTTTGAGGCTAAAGTATACTGATACAATTAATATATTCAAAATAAGAATAAAATTATCTAAAATATAATTAATTATATTTTATGACATTATATATTTATTTTTTTACTTACTTCTTTTTATTTATTTATATTAAATTAATTGACATATGCTAAATATGTAATGATATGTGAGCTTTTTTGTCCTATTTGACTTTGTGTAAAAAAAAATCGAAAATAGTATAATATTAAAAAAATAAGTATTAAAAGTGAGGATTTTTAATTAATTAGAACATGAGTTATCAATTAATCAAAAAGAGAAGGATAAATTAGGAAAAAAAATAGAAATTTCTATTTTAATAAATTATAAACTACTTAGAATATCTTCTTAAAAGAGAGTTTTTATTTTTTCAAAAAATTAATATATCAAATACCTTTAAAATATGAAAAAGAATTGTTTAACTATGTCAAAATGCTAAAATGAGTTCAGTAATAATTTCTATAAAAAAAATAGTTACATTTACTTAAAATTGGTTCAAGCAATACCTGTGATTCGGGATAAGAATATTACATCGATTTGAGATAAAAAAAAAATGTTTAAGATTTTAATTTTCTTTTTTTTTTTAAATTTACTCCTTAAAAATTTTAAAGTATTTCATCCCTGCATTACTCTTTTTTTTTTTTTTTTTTTTGTATGTCCTCAGCAATTCAACACTGCTCTTGGTTGTAAGGTGTCAAGGACCGCAGAGGGAGAGAGACGCTTTGAGATGGATAGAACTGGGCCAAGCCCAAAACAGAAGACAGACGACCAACTGATCACTGTCTGGAAAATGAATGAAACATAGACAGCTCGTTCTAACGAACTAAGAAAATGAGACCCAAACTTGGCTTTTATGCTAGGTTTTCATATTTTTTTTAAAATTCTATCTCATTTCAATTCATTTACAAATAAATAATATAAAAATAATAATTTTAATTTATTTATAAATAATTTTTTATTTAAAATATATTAAATATATATAATTTATTTAAAAAATAAATTTCAATAACATTATAAAAATAAAATATTAGAATAAAACTAAATTTATTGATATAATATATATTTTATGATAAATGAAATGAATTATAATAAAATTTTTGATAAATCTAATAAATTTTATAATGATATAAATATAATTAAATAAAAATTATAAATGAAATCAATTTTTTAAAATTTAAATTTAAATATTATTTTAAAAAATAATTTAAAAATGAATTAAAATATTATTTTTAGAGATTCAGTTATTCCTAAACCAGAAAATGACAAAAATAATAATAATAAGGTACAGTAACAAACGCCAGCAAACGTCCCATCCCGTAGTAAACGACAAATTCTCGCCGCGTTTGATCGTCATCATGACGTGTATTCCTTTTTGTCTTTTTGGTGTAGAAAATCATGGTATGGATAAGGTTTCTCATGTTCTGTGTATAGGCTACTAATGACATGTGAAAGCAAAATGGAAAGGGATCTAACTGGGCAACTGTTAATCTTCTTCCTCCGAGAAAGCTATGTTTGACTGAGCCAAACGCTTTAATGGAGTCATTTTGTTTTCTTCCTAGCTGTCTGCTTTCCTTGTTCCATCTTGCTGAGTCACTTAAGAAGTTGCGCATCCTTATCTCTTCCTTTGTTACGCATTCTATTTTATTTGAATATTTATTTATTTATTTATTCATTCGTTCTTTTTCATTGAAAAGAAAAAGGTGTCTGGTTGACATGTGTTCCGCTGTGAACTCTCTCTCTCTACAACAAAGCCACATGTTGTTTGGTGCAAATTAAACCATCGGGACTCTATCCAGGGTTGGAGGAATCTTTTTGTTTTATTGTATTTATTTATTTGTTATTTATGGGAAGACTAAATAATGAACACCCCTCATCGTTCTTCTGAATAATGTGATGTGTAAATGTTTTTATTTATCCATTTGGAATTAGCTGGCACACATAATTCTTAGTTGATACTCGATACTTGACGGCTTAGCCACCTGAAATTGGATTCGAAAGAAAACCCAGCCCATGGCAACGCACACAGCAATGCATGAAGGACTTAAAAGCTTAATCAGTGGACCCTGCGCACCGACCCAAACCATGCCCTGAGGGTTCACATAGAAAAGATACACACTATGACTATTATACTATGATTACGTATAATTTACTGTAAAAATAGTGGAAAATAAAAGTGTGAACTGGTTCAAAGATTGGAAAATAAAGCAGACGCACATAAACACAATTCCATCTTAACAAGCTAAGCAGGGAATTACGTGAAACTTAAACTAGTCATTTTTCTCAACTAATGTATTAGATGTTTTAGCTGAGACAAAATTGAATTTTAAAAGAAAATAGAATGATCATGTTGCTAGGAAGTAGTGATATGAAATATAAACTGCAACTAAAGTAAAAATTTATAAATTGAAGAAGAAATTTTATTACAGTAAAAAGAATTATAATTTCTCTCTAATAATAGAAGAAATATTCACAAATTGGAATAAAAAAAAGGAGATAAGAGATTACATATTTATAATCTTATTTACTATCTATATTTTACTCTTCATTAAGACCTATCTACTACTCACCATATTTATTTCTTACAAACTCCATTAATCCCTACCTATCTAATTAAAAAGCATTGTTTTGGAACTTTGATCATTTCTTAAGTTTTTGCCTTTTATCAACAAATTTGCCTTTTTTCAAAAAGTGACTTTACTTTTCCAACACTTACTTTCCTACTTAAAGACACTTTTGTTGCTAATGGCCTTCCTTCCTTGTGGTAGTGGAACAAGATCCCATATTTTTGTTTTTATGGAGAGCTTTAATTTCTTCTTGCATTGTTGCCAACCACAAAGAAGCTTCTTGGCTTTTGAAGCCTCATGGAAAGTTTATGACTCTCCATCATTTGTTAGTAGACAATATGCAACATTTCCCTCTATAATGTAATCTAAGCGCCAAGCTGGTTCTCTCATCTCCCAAGTTGACGGACGAACTTGTGGAGTCGCAAACTCAACTTGCTCTTGTTCTTCATGCTCTGATGCTGCTTCCGAAGAATTCGAAATTTCTTATTCTTATCTTCCTTTAACTTGAATCGTAATGATCTCTGACTTCTCATTTATGGTGCTATCATTTTCTTTTTCTTGTATGTTATCTTCTACAAATATCACATCTCTGTTAATTATCAGCTTGTGAGTAGTGGGATCCTACAAGCGATACCCCTTAACTCTATCAGCATATCCTAAGAAAATACATTTTCTAAATTTTGGATCCAACTTTGATGTTTCTTGGGGGTTGTACATAACATACACAGGGCTTCCAAAAATATGTAAGCAAGAATAATCAGCTGGCTTACCAGTCCACATCTCTATTGATGTCTTTAGATCAATTCCAGTTGATGGTGACCAATTGATCACATAACAAGCGGTCTTGACAGCTTCTGCCCAAAATGACGTGGCCATTCTTGTAGTCCTCAACATTTCTCTTGTTCGTTCCAATAAGGTTCTGTTCATGCATTTTACTACACCATTTTGTTATAGAGTGTTTGCCACTGTATACTACCTCTTGATACCTTCTTGTTGACAAAAGTTATTAAATTCTTCACTAGTATATTCTTCTCCATTGTCTGTTCTCAAACATTTGATCCTCTTCTCAGATTCAAGCTCTACCTACCCTTTGAATAGTTTGAAAACTGGAAATACATCTATCTTCCTCTTTATAGAATACACCCAAAATCTCCTGGAGTAATCATCAATAAAATATACAAAGTATCTTGCACCTCCTAGAGACAGAACTGGTGCTTGCCAAACATCGAAGTGAATCAGTTCTAGTTTATCTTTACTTCTAGCATGTGAGTTGATGAACGTCAATCTGTGCTACTTACTAGTAACACAATGCTTACAAAAAGGTAATGAAACCTTTTTTAACCCTAAAAAAAACTTTTGTTCAGTAAGAATCTTCAAACCTTGTTCTGACATATGGCCAAGTTTACGATGCCAAATCATAATTAATTCTTCTATCGAACTTGTCGATGCAGTAAATGCTTCTCCTTCTTGCTATGTTTCTCCTTTAATTATGTATAGATTTGCAGTTATCTTTTTTACTTTCATTACCACAAGTGTGCCTTTAACTATCTTCATGATCCTATCTTGAATATGAGTTTCGCACCCATTATTATCTAATTGTCCCAAGGACAATAGATTTTTCTTTAGGCCCTTCACATATCTTACCTCCTGAATGGTGCGAACCATACCATCATACATTTTCAGTTTAATGGTACCATTACCAGCAATCTCCAAGGCATGATCATCTCCCATGAACACAGATCCTCCTGAGAGAGGTTTATATTAGTGGAACCATTCTCTCCAGGGGGCATATGCCATGTTACTCCTGAGTCAATAAGCTAGACATTAGCAAAACTTCTTCTATCTTCAACGACTGTTGTTGCCTCACTATATAAAATTTCACCATCATCTAAGGTACTTGCTACACAACCCTGAGCTTTTGATAACTCAGACTCTTTGCCTTTGCCTTTTTCGTTCTTCTTGAGATGCCAACACTCCCTCTTATAATGCCCCTTTTCGCCACAGTGATGACACTTGACATTTTTTTTACTTTTAAATTTTGATCTACTCTGATTTTGACTCCCACTGGGGTCACATTCTGTTGATCTCCCTTTTGTCACCATCAAAGCTTTAGCTTGCTGTGAGCTTCCTAGTCTAGCTTCTTTGCTCCTATGCTAACTTTCTTCTTCAAGAACCATAGCTGCAATATCATCGAAGGCTAGATGTTGACGTCAAAATTTGATTCGTATGGAGGACCCAAACTTCAGCCAACGAGAAGAGATTCGGTGGACTCCTATCCTGCAAACTGGTGTAGAAAGTATGAGAAAGAAGAAGGAGGTACAGTAGATAGCATAGTTTTTTAACGTGATTCGGCTAAATCCAGGCGACACCAGACCCTACGTCCACGGATCATTTTATTGCTGGGATAATGCTTGCAGTGTACACAGTTTTACAAGGATTCTCTCTAATGAGCTCCATGGCTCTCTCCTCTCTGAGCTCTCCCCTCCCACTATGAGTTATAATGGGTTCTCTTTATTTTTCTCAAGATGCTCTCCTACCAAATGAGCCTCTCCTTTTCTTTCTATTACACAGAGCCTATATACAAAAGGCTACATCTGCCATTTGGCTATTGCATGCTCTCCATCAATCAGTCTCTGCAGATTGTCTCTTTCTCGATCTGCATGTCCAATAAAGCCTTGGCTGAGAATAGCTTCTCTCGACTGGGCCTTTTGCTAGCCTAAAAGATACATACAACATAAGCCCCCCAACTAGCGGTGCACTCTACGAATTGGGAGTTAAACTTCTACTGACAAAAGCTTGACATGTCGTGCTGAGATAAATTCCTGCAAATCACAATTTAGAAGATTTAAGTAGAATGAATGTCCGATAAGTCAATCGTCTTTGGTAGCAAATATTAATGAATCATGTGATTTAGCATAAATGAGCTTTTAGCCAGAAAATCATGATTTCAAAAGCATATATCATATCGAATGACCAAGGAGGTCACTCAGATGCATGATGAGCAAGGTGTTTGGAGTGTCAGCAGGGTTCCATCCTGGGGTTCCCGTGGAGTTCAACCCGGACATAATTTTGTCGTAGAAAGGCACCTCGTAGGAGAAGGTGGTCAGAGCCGGTTAGGTGCGGTTTAACCATCGCGCTCGTGCCTAGAGGTATTGTCCCGTTGTATGGCAATCGCCTTGGGAGTTTTTCCCGCCATGAGAGCACGGGTGGCCTTTGGCCTCTTTCCCATGGGGACGCCTCGGCTGGCATAAGTATGGGTGTTTATTGGGCACATCTGTGTGACCTACCTGGACACCTAGTAGTATAATTTCAACTTTAAGAGAGAGAGAGAGTAGAAAATCAGCTATAATAAAATATTCAGTACTGGGATAAGAAATTGCATCCAGCTCGTTCAAGCAGTCAAGGAATGAGAACTTAGCTTTGTTCAAGTGCCAGCTGTAATATTGCTTGAGTTGGCATGACAAGCCCCCCACAGTGGGTTTTTGTTCGACTTGATATTAGGCTCGCAAAGACTGGAGGCACGAGTTCGACGTAGCAGGAATGCACTTCATTCTATGATGTCGACTTCATCTTGTAATTGCCTTTAAACCACATCAAGCTCAAGTTGTAGAGTAACGCATACTGCCAAGGGCACTTTTGGCTTTATGGCTGAACTGTAGACTCTAAGGGGGCATTCAAAGGGTGGCATCTTCCGCATTTATTTCTGCAAAGACGGAACATTGCAGCCGCTTCTTCATGGAGGCCAGCATGTTGTGCATGGCCATGCAAGTCAGATGCCGCACTACGTTGGCCGGTGGTAATCAAACTCGGATGTCGTATATCGCTGCATAAGCTTGTCAGTGAGCCAGGTTTCTGCATGGCCTTTGGGTGAACTCCGTTGTTGGTGCATACCGAACTGGGTTTCATCTTATGGCTACTGCAGACCACATGGGTTCATTACGAACTGAGCCTGGGCTTGCTCCAACCAGTCGCAGACTTGCCATTGTTGTGAGTCATTGCATGATGGTGCGAATTCTTCTGAGTCATCTTGCTGCATGGCGATTGCACGAAAGCATCTTCAAGCTGAGTCGCTGTAGGTCTGCCACTGCTATGTGAACCCAGCTGCGTTGCATGGCCGCGTAGGCTTTGTCGTCGAACCCAAACACTGTACGGCTGCTGCACAGGCCCCCCACTAGAACTGGACAATGCACGACTGATGTGGAAGTTGGTCGTCGAGTTCAACCTTTGCATCGTTGCTGCAGGGGCATGTTGCTGGCTGCAAAAAATGGATTGCAGCTACATATGAGCTCGTTGTGTCGTGGGCTCGTCATCATAGAGCTTCAGACTGCTGCTGATGGCAAGCTTCAAGCTGCTGCATTGCGAGCTTCAGCATAGGGATGAACTATAGTTGGGCATGCTACTGGCCGTGAAGAATAGACCGTAGCTGCATATGAGCTCGTTGGGTCATCCATGCAGGCTTGAACGCGAGGACTGGACTTCTGCATAGACCGCCAGTCTGTGTTACCGTATGCTGTGAGGACCAAACTGTTGTGTGCAAACTCAGCCACATTGCATGGCTAATATGAGACCAAATTGAGCCTTACTGCATGCTGATTGACGGAGTCGCTGATTCACAGAGTCGTTAAGATGCTGCAGCCAAGAAATGCTAACTTTTCAGCCTCAAGAAATGAAGGCACGCATGAACATTACAAATATTGCATGAAAGTCCTGCAGGGTTGATTGCAGACTCATCATCGTGAGGCAGCCATGCTGCTACTGTCGCATAGGTTGGTGATGGAGCCGAACTGCTTACAGGCCAGCGGGGATCGAGTTGCCAAGTCCCTACGAGCCCGTCACACATGAATCATTGCATGGTTACGAGCTTGGTTTCACGTTGCTACTACAGGTTTCTGCAAGCCATTGCTGTGGCTAGAAAACATGAACGATGACCACTTGATTGAATGAGAAGGACCAACCTGATCAACAAATCCAAGCAGTCTTGGTGGCCCAACATTGAGCGATCTGCTAGAATGGAGGAGAAGCTGACCAAGGAGTTTGGAGGTCTACTGGTTCACGCGTTGTTCTTTGATAAAGTCGAGACCTCCAACCAGAGAAATGATGGCTTCCGTATGGTGAGATTTAAGTAGAGCAACCTTCACAGTGAAAATCAACCAGGATGCAGGTGGAGTCCCCACAAACGGTGCCAAATGTTGACGTCAAAATTTGGTTCGTACAGAGGACCCAAACTTCAGCTAACGGGAAGAGATTTGGTGGACTCCTATCCTAAAAACTGGTGTAGAAAGTATGAGGAAGAAGAAGGAGGTACAGTAGATAGCATAGTTTTTTAACGTGGTTCGGCCAAATTCGGACGGCACCGGACCCTACGTCCACGGATCATTTTATTGTTGGGATAATGCTTGCAGTGTACACAGTTTTACAAGGGTTCCCTCTAATGAGCTCCATGACTCTCTCCTTTCTGAGCTCTCCCCTCCCACTATGAGTTACAATGGGTTCTTTTTATTTTCCTCAGGATGCTCTCCTACCAAATGAGCCTCTCCTTTTCTTTCTATAACACAGAGCCTATATACAAAAGGCTACGTCTGCCATTCGGCTATTGCAGGCTCTCCATCAATCAGCCTCTGTAGCTTGTCTCTTTCTCGATCTACGTGTCCAACAAAGCCTTGGCTGAGAATGGCTTCTCTCGACTGGGCCTTTTGCCAGCCTAAAAAACACATACAACACTAGAACTTCTAAATTGTTCGTCATGTTGACAATGAGTTGATCATATAAATCAGGTAGACTCTGAAGTAGAATTTCAGCACGTTCACCTGCCTCTATATTATGCCCCATTATTGTGAGCTATGAAAACAAAGTATTAAGGGTGTTGATATGGTCGGTTACTAAAGTTAACTCTGTCATCCGAAGGGTGTAAAGTTTTCTCTTCATGAAGATTTTATTATGTAGTGATTTTCCCTCGTACAATTTTGTTAGAATATCCTATATCTCTTTTGTTGTTGCCTTTTCTGCTATGCTTGACAACACTTCATCAGCTAGTGCTAGGTGCATATTAGTAATAGCATTGTGTTAGAACGGGTGCAGCCAACAAGGGGAAATTTCAAAAAAAAATTTCTCAGAAGCCCTAAGGAGGCCGAACCCCTTCCCCCAAAATCCCTTTGTGTAGAGGTTTCAAACACTAAATAAATACAAGAGAGCTAAACTAACCTTTAATCCAGCTCTTTTTACAGCGGAAGTCTTTGATTTCTCCGGTCACCTCAGGAGTCCAAACGTCCTCCCTCCACCGGTATCCATGTCGGAGAAGACTCTTGACCTTCTCAGCTTCTCCTTGTGCTAGCAAGGCTCTGGAAGTTGAAGGGACCAACTGGAAGCCGAACCGCCTCCCTCACCATCCGGAGAAGCCGAACCAACGAAGAACATTTCTCTATTTTAAATTGAACTCTTCGGTCCAAACTCGAGGGAAGAAGAAGAGGACTTCACCGGGAACCTTTCCCAGCCGAATCACCGTCGCAAGCCGTCGGAACAGCCGCCATAAGCCGCCCTCTCTCTCGGCCCCTCCTCTCCTCTGGCACGGGCATGGCGTCAAATTGCAGGAAGCCAAAACGATTTTGGCTAAAAGGAGAAGACGAAGAGGCGCCCCCCATGAAACGGCGTCGTTTTGCCTTCCCCAAGGCCAAAACGATGTCGTTTCAATTAAGAAGAAAATCAGTTTTCTGATTTTCAATTTAGTCCCTGGAGTT
>JANHAO010018385.1:0-13813 GCA_026873985.1 Saraca asoca
CTCTCTCTCTCTCTCTCTCTCTCTCTCTCTCTCTCTCTCTCTCTCTCTCTCTCTCTCTCTCTCTCTCTCTCTCTCTCTCTTTATTCCATCGATCTCTTACGTGTCTCCCTATTCTCGGACTCTCTCCCTCTCTTTTTCTTTTTTTCTCTTTCTTATATTTCTCATCTTTACTCTTTTTTAATGTATTTTTAAATATTAATATTTAAAAATTATGTTAAAAAATATTAGAATAATTAAAATCAGTTGAATATAAATTAATTTTATGAAAAAATAATGAAAATAAAATAAAATTTATTTCCAGATGTTTTTAATATAAAATATATTTAAATTTTTATTTTTATTGATAAAGATTTATTATCATAAAAACATTAAAAAAGATAAGAATTATATGCATAATAATATTTTTTAATACAAATAACTTATCTTTATATATTAAATAATTTTTTTTAATATTATTTAAATAATAAAAAATCAATCATTCTGGCTTTGGCCCAAAGAATAATAAAACAGATGTGGCAGCTCAAAGAACTGAAAATTAAAAAAGAAAAAGGAGTGAAAACCAAATAAACAAATTGGATTCAAACAGTAATTAATCTGGATTTGTAAAGTAAATCATTGTCCATGTGTAAAGCCGATTTTGTCGCTACTTTCCGCTGTTTTCGCTTGAAGACACAGAAGAGAAGCTTATAAAAGCAGCCTATCGGCTTCATGCTTTGCCTTAGCTTCGATTTCATTGAAACCTGCCTGCTTTTGTGTTTTTATGAAAATGCACACTCCTTTTCAGCGGTACTACTAGATCGATGCAAAACCTTTTCTTCTTTATCTAATTCAAAACCCCACAAACAAGTTTCCTTTCTGCCTGAAACACAGAGCCAAACAGAGAGAAATACAACACAAAGATCAGACAAATCTCCATGTCTGACTCAAACTTAACTCTTTTCTCTCTTCCCTTCATTCTCGCTCTTCTTCTAATCTTCGTTTCTCTCTTCAAAAGAAAGCAACGTAGGCTCAATCTTCCCCCTGGCAAAATGGGTTGGCCTTTTCTCGGAGAAACTCTTGGGTATTTGAAGCCTTACTCTGCTACTACATTAGGAGAATTTATGGACCAGCACATAGCAAGGTAAAGTTATTTCAGGACCTTAGATTAAAATCCCATTTTCTGTTCATGAAAAGGATTCAAACTTTGCCAAAATATGCAGATATGGTAAAATCTACAAGTCGAACCTGTTTGGCGGGCCAGCCATAGTTTCAGCAGATGCAGGGCTCAATAAGTTCATATTCCAGAACGAAGGAAAATTGTTCGAATGCAGTTATCCGAGAAGCATTGGAGGAATACTAGGAAAATGGTCTATGTTGGTATTGGTCGGTGACATGCATAGAGACATGAGGGCAATATCTCTCAACTTTCTCAGCCATGCCAGGCTCAGAATGAATCTAATCAAAGAAGTGGAGAAGCATACCCTGCTTGTCCTCAACATGTGGAAAGAAAATTGCACATTCTCAGCTCAAGACGAAGCTAAGAAGGTGAATTTTTTTTCAAGTTGAACTTCAATTTATTTTCAGATTAAAAATTGAGGGAAAAAAATTAAATAATACTTGGCTAAAATTGCAGTTCACGTTCAATTTGATGGCGAAACACATCATGAGCTTGGATCCTGGGAACCCCGAGACAGAGCAACTAAAGGAAGAGTATGTCACTTTCATGAAAGGGGTGGTTTCAGCGCCATTGAATCTGCCCGGAACTGCATATAGGAAGGCATTAAAGGTAAAAAAAAAACCATAAAATAAAAAAAAAATTAAATTTAAATTTTATCTTGTCTAATTAATTCTTTATTTTGCAGTCTCGGTCTATTATACTGAAGTTCATACAGGGGAAAATGGAAGAAAGAGTGAAGAAAATGAAAAAGGAAAACGGAAGTCTGGAGGAAGATGATCTTTTGAACTGGGTTTTGAAGCATTCGAATCTTTCAACAGAGCAAATTCTTGACTTGATACTGAGCTTGCTATTTGCTGGCCATGAAACTTCTTCCGTGGCCATATCTCTAGCTATTTACTTCTTGCCTGGTTGTCCTCGGGCTATACAGCAGTTAAGGGTAAGCAAGTACAACGTGGAATCTGACCTCAGATTTTCCCAAGTACATAAATTACAAATACTTTATTTTCCGAGTTCAAACAGAAAAAACATTGCCAATTTTTTTTTTCTTTAATTTTCTGGGAAAAATAGGAAGAGCACACAGAAATCGTTAGAGCCAAGAAGCAGGCAGGGGAGGTAGAGTTGACTTGGGATGACTACAAAAGAATGGAATTCACTCATTGTGTAAGTCACATCTGATTAATAAAGTGTGGAATTTTCCCCTTTTTTTTTAATGGCTTACTATTGAAATTATTAATTAATTATTATATTAGCTTAAACCATTGTAGTATTTTTGCAAAGGATATTGCAGCATTATTATAGTAAATTCAGATTTGGTTCCTTTATGAAGGTTGTCAACGAGACACTACGGCTAGGAAATGTTGTGAGGTTTCTTCACAGAAAAGCTCTGAAAGATGTTCAGTACAAAGGTATAGAAAGCTTATGGTATTATATTTTAGTAGATTAAGAAAATGAAAAGCTTTTCCTCGGGGGAAAAGGAAAAGAGAAAGGAAAGTGAAAGTCTCGCCGGACTGAAAATGTTTTAAATGGATTGTGTTTGAAAGGTTATGACATTCCATGTGGGTGGAAAGTACTTCCGGTGATATCAGCGGTGCATCTGGATCCTTCACTTTTTGACCAACCTCAACACTTCAATCCATGGAGATGGCAGGTCAGTTTCTTCTATACTTATAACTATGGACAGCATGCCTTCTCTAATCATTCTCTCCTTTTTTGTAAAGCCATAGCTTGCATTAATCTATTGTTTAAAAAATGAAACTGAGGTCCCCAAGCACCTCAATCGGTCCTCGCTGGGGTTCCCCACATGCAATCACTGTCTTCTTTCCTTGCCTCTGTGGGGTGTAATCAAATTAGGTTCAAATATTTTTGAAATTTCACTAAAAATATTTTGCCTGTGGGTGTTACTATTATTATTCTTCATATTTGCATAAATAACAAATAAGAGTAATTTGACCTACGATTTGTTGTGGTTTGTAAATAAAATATGAAAAAATTATACATCCAAGTAGTATTTTTCTTTGAATTTATCATTTCGTACCAGCTTCGAACTCAAAACCACTTGTTGGTTGATTTAAATTAATTTGTATATCTAAGTTCTAATTTTTAAAATTTAATATATGTAGTTGTCTTTTAATTAAACTATATGCCACACAGTAAAGTATTACAATTCCTGATCTAACACAAGTTTGATTAGTTATATACCCAAGACAACGATCTAAGTTAATATAAACGCCTTGCACAATAGAGCAAATAATATTTGTTTAAAGCATTGACTTTAAAATGTTAAGGGACTAATTTTGGTGTTTTTATTTTCTAATTGCTTCGGTTTCTTTTTTTTTTTTAATTAATAATATTAACTAGTTTGTTAATTATTTAACATATCAAAAGTAGGATAATTCTTTTTATCTTTATCTAGAATCTTAGTAGGAAATAAATCATTATTCCGATAGCAACTAAGCATATCGTGGGATACAATCATACAAAGGCGGATTACGTGGGGTCGGTGCATGGATAGTGGCCATCTCCTTCAAAACCGTTATTAGGCTGAGTTAGTGTCACAAATAGGAAGCTGATAAGCGATGGCAATAATGATAGTAATATGTTGGCTAATTAGCTGCCAAGGAATTAAACCAAGGAAATCTATGATGAAGATCTAGCGTCGTCATCGCTCTTAAGGTATGTTGTTTTATGGTACGGATGTGGGTCCCATTTAGATGCTATATATGCATACCATGCCATGATCATCATCATCATGGTCATCGAATCACTCTTCGCTTGTCTTCGTGAGCGTGTGGTTGTACTATGCTTCTGATCATCAATGCCCATGTGGATGTGGGGTTCATACATACACGTGCATTTTTGCCTTTTCTCTCCTCTGGTCCTAACCTCCTTTTTATTTATTTATTTATTATTATTATTATTAAAAAGACTCTATTATTTGATGAACTATTAGATATTGAAAGACGCATAAAATTAGAATGAAATTTAAAAACAATATGAAAGGTGGTGGGAACAAGTAGCCAAAATGAACAGGGCCGAAAGCATACGATTTTAAGATGATAACAAAATGACGGTGACAACTGCCTTACCACCACTCAGAAATCGTCAATCAAATTATACTATCCTCAAGTTCTGGGATATGGCCAAATCTTGTTTTGTCATAGATAGATATATAATATTTAATGATTTAAGTTTTTTTTTTTATTGTACTTTGATATTGACAGCAAACATATATGTTTATAATGCAGAATGAGTGTGGGAGTGGAAGTTGTTCTACTTCTACTAGTTTTGGAAGCACGAGCAATAGCTTCATGCCATTCGGAGGAGGACCGAGGCTATGCGCAGGATCTGAGTTAGCAAAACTAGAAATGGCTATTTTCATCCACCATTTGGTTCTCAACTACCATTGGAACTTGGCCGATGATACCGATCAAGCTTTTGCCTACCCTTTTGTAGATTTCCCCAAAGGCCTACCCATCGCAGTCAAACGCCACTCCTTCTGAAATATCTAAAATGCCCCCCCGAATCTAATCCACTTGTGTTTTCACTGCAGCAGGCTAGCCAGCCAAAGCGATATCGCTTCTAGATCTCATGTTGGATATCGGCACGGGTCGAAGTCGCGAAGCATCATTTGTAGGTGAAAATTTCAATGTTGTTTTGGATATTCGGAACAAGTTGAAGTGCAATATGTTTGACTTTGTGGCGTAGCTCACAAATGAAGTCGAAGACAAAATGAAATGAAACCCAAGTACATAGACGTGCATATTTAGGACCACTAGCTAGACCTAGCTAGGACCACTTCTCATCATCTCCATACATCATCCTCTTCTAATAATTTTTGCTCTGTCCCTCTAGGTTTTAACCCCCACCAACATTGTAAATTTTATATTCCTCCCCAAAGCCTGGACCGTACGTGGGAACATTTGTTCGTTTGTGTAAGTGCTATTATTTTGTAATTCTCTTCCTTGTCTGTAATCTTCCTTTTGTACTATAGCCTGATTGATTATGTTTGGTGCAAATTAAATATCTGTTAGCGTTCTAGTGTATTGTTTCCTCTCATTCATGCAAGGGCATTTTCTATAATGTATCTCTAATAAAGACGCGCCTACTTAAATTGAAAATTAAGAGAAATGTTTACAACATACAAGGAAAAATAGTCCAAATTAATAAGGAGAATGAATTTACCAGAAGAACTAAGGTTTACCTCTGTTTGAGAAGAAATTGCGAGGAAAGAAAAAATGGATAGAAAAGATGGGCTAATTCATTTTTGTTTACCTGAGGAAAGAAATTGAGCAGTAAAGAAAATGAGAAGAAAATAGCAGGTGGGCCACAATAGATTATTTTCTCGCCAATTTTGGATAGAAAAAGAGTAAAAGTTATTGTTCATATTATTGATACCATTTGGATGAGCTTGTATCTTCTTTGCTCGGACTCTTTTCTTCCTTGCGCTTAGGGTTGGAGGTCCCGTTGCAATTGCTAGCAATCTAGTTTCAGCATTCCTATCCTTCACGAGAGTTGTCTGACGCATGGTTCTACGACACGGTGAGATTTTCTCTTCCTCTCATTGTTATTATTCCCTTGATCTGTGATTTGTTGCATTCCTAGCCGAATGAATGCTAGATCTAGGTTTAAAATTTGTTTGTTTTCCTTCAAATTCCAAGGTTTGAGCTATACTATGTTTGGGCTTTGAAGTTTTTTATCAGTAGTAGATCTTTTATTGATGCTTTCTGTCTCTCCTAGATATTAATGGGGTAGCCTTGTTAAGCTTGAAGAAGCTACTCTTTAGTAAATAACTAACTTTCCAAATTTGAATCAATTTATGAATTGATTCATCTATGTGTATCGTCAACAACTTCATGATTGAATCATTCATGAATCGATTCAAACTATCATGTGGATAGATCATGAATTAATTCATGAATCAATTCACAAAAATTCCTAACCTTCAGTTAAATCAATTTTTGATTCTAGATGAATCGATTCATGTACATTTTCATGACTATTTTTAGTGTGAATCGATGTGTGAATCGATTCATACGGTGTAATCCTTTGGCTTATGGGTTGATTTCATAGTGCATAAATTTTATGCTTTTATTATATGACTGCATGTTTATTAGATAGACAATCAAGGTAGCAATAGGTTCTCTATGGATAAGAGTCTGGACAATATGTATGATGATGAATATCACGTAAAACAAATAAATAATTTTGGAGTAACAATTGAAGATATTTTTTTTACTCAATTGAGGGTGGATTAGAAAAGGCATCGTTCATTTGTGTGTTACAAGTTATATGCTACATTGTGCATGCATTGCATTTTGGTATAATTGCTTTCATAAAATATCGACAAACCTATTGGTGATGGGAGTGCAAGAAGAGCTTGAATGTAGTAAGAATTGACGTAGCAACTACTACATTTAGAAAAAAAGTCGAGATATCATACGTATGGGCCCCCATGCTTTTCTTTGCTTGTGTGAGAAATTATGAGGCAATGGTAGAGTAAAGGATTCTGTTAAGGCTATAGTTGGAGAGCAAGTAGGGAGATTTCTCTATATCTTAGTACACAATGTTAAATATCCAACCATATCTTTTTTTTTCTTTCATCGTTCTGTAGAGACAATTAGCCAGCATTTTCATAGTGTCTTGTGAGCTTTATTTCACTTGAGAAGGAATTTCTTGTGCAACCTTCTGGATCCTACATCCCACCACAAATACTTTACAGTAGCAGATTCTACCCTTACTTTTTAATGAGCTCCTTATTTGAATATAGTTGAAAGATAATGTTATATAGATATTGAAATCTAAGTTTGTTGGCCTAGGATTGCATTGGAGCTGTGGATGGAATATATATTCATGTGAAGGTATCGAGAGAATCTATCACTCGATTCAAGGGAAGAAAACATTGGCCCACCCAAAATGTCTTAGCAGCTTGTGACTTTAGTATGAATTTCACATATGTCCTTGCTGGCTGGAAAGGAACTGGATATGATTCAAAGGTGCTAAAGAATGCGTTGAGTAGGGAAGATAGGTTAAAACTTATCCAAGGAAAATTTTGAAACTTGCGTGCATTCTTCATAGTTTTTTTCACATGTTCATAGGAAAATTTCATGTATACATGCAGGAAAATTCTATCTTAGGGATGCCAGATTTTAGTTGAAAAGTGGTTTACTCACACCATATAGAGGTGTACGCTATCATCTAAAGGAGTATTCCAATCGTGTGCCACAAAATGCAAGAGAATTATTCAACCTTCACCATGTTTGATTGCATAATGTTATTGAAAGGACATTTAGAGTTTTAAAGAAGAGATTTTCAATAATAGCTGACAGAATCGAACCACATTCTTCTTTCCAAACTATGATCGAGATTGTTATAGCCTATTGTATACTTCATAATTTTCTAATGAGGGAGGATCTTTATGAGAGCTTAATTGATGAAGTTGATAGAGAATAGCTATAATCTTTAACACCTTTTGTGGATGACCATGTCATATAAAATCAAGATGAGGACTATAGGGCAGGTGTACTATTCAGAGACAACATAGCAGCCCATATGTGGGTTGATTATGAATAAAACACATGAGCATAAATATTGCACTGGTTGTAATCTTATGCATTGTGTCACTTTGTATAACTTTTCTGATATGAAACCTTTCTTAATTGAATGTTTGTTTAATGTGTTCTTTTTAGAAAATTGTTAATGTCACAATTTATGTTTGACCTTGTTACTTTAAAGAATTAATGCTTGTTGTTGTGTAGAATAAAATATGCCAAAAACAAAGAGAGCAACAACTAAAGCTAGAACATCAATAAAGGAAACTTTAACATGGACTGAAGAAATAGACACTTGTTTAGTTGACTCCATGCTAGAGTAATGTGCAAAGGAAAATTTTATTGATAGGCAATTATCCACAATAGGGTGCAGTGATATAGTCAACACTCTGCGAGCTGCATTTGGCCTAAGTATTAGAAAAGAGCACATAAAGAATCAGTTGAAGACATTTAAAGATCACTTTGAAAAGTGTTATGATTTTTTTAGTGCTTGGAGTGGAATTGCTCAGGATCCAGTCACACAACTATTTGATGCAGAGCTATAGTTTGGAAGGAGATATATGAGGTAATTTGGGCTTATAGTTAAAAAAAAACATATGACAATAGCCTATATGCTAAGCAAAATCTAAATTGTGAATAGTGCAAATAGTAGTTATGCTAAGCAACTTATCAAAGTCTGAATACATCTACATGTTCTAGCTAACAATTGCTTATTTTTCATTTCAACATTTTAGAAGATTTATAGACATGTCTCAGTTTACTACTATCATGGGTAACTTAGGCTAAATTAGACTAGACATTTTAGATGAATAGCCATTTAAATCTATCCAATGTCATATATTATGTAGGCCAAGCCTGAAGTTAAGAAGTGGATGTAGACAAAAGTGAAGTACTATGACAAGCTCTATGATCTATATGCAGTAGATAGAACAACTGATAAATATGCTCAAAGTGCCGTTGACATGCTTAATCGATGAGAGAGGGAAGGCATCAACCTTAATGACTCCGTTGAAGGTATTGACATGTCAGAACCTAATTTAAACATGAGAAATGATACTCCTTTAGCTGGAAACATAGATGCTTTCAATCCATCCGGTAGTAACTTCAATAACAATCATGGAACTACTTCCTTAAAGGTTCCAAGCACAAAGCGCCTATGGTTGATATGCTTGAAACTCACATTGAGAAAATGACCATAGGAATTAAGGATTTAATCGATGTACTAAAAGAGGCGAACAATTCTTATGATAGATCCATTGCAGTTCTTAAAAGATAAGTAACTATTGCGGAAAGACAAGCCAAAATTGCATAAAGGGGCCTCACAATTTTTGAGCAAAGTAGACCTTATTTTTTTAGTGAGGAAGATATGTGGGCTGAAGTAGATGCATTGAACATATTGTTGGAAATTTAAAATGAAGTGTTACTAATTTTTCTGTTGAGATAAGAATGCAAAATGTGAGTTTTTTAGAATTCCATGCTCCTTTTGGTTTGAGACATTGTATCAACTAATGTTAGAAGCTAATTATCTTTGAGACATTATATCTTACTTGAGAAACAAGATAATTGGTTTGATTTCTTTGTTTTAGTAGTTCTATTTTTTATTTTTATTTTTTTTTGTTTTCCTAGACTGAAATGTAGATGTTATCATGGACTCTTGATATATAAGATGACTTTTTGTAATCTCTCCACTTCTGATATATGTTGACGGTGGATTTTGGTTCTGCCAGAATCCAGCTAATAGAAGAGGTTCTTTTGGGACTCAAACTACAATTTGGTTATACTCACAATGATTAAAAGGACTAGAAGAAGAAGAAGAAGAAGAAGATACACAGAGTTTTTAATGTGATGAGGCCAAATTCGGATAGAACTGGACCCTACATTTACGGTAGTGTTATTGCTTCTGGGTAAACCTTTACAGAGGTTCAGTATAGCGAATTGTGCTTGGATGCTTACAGAGTGCTTCTTCATCCTATTTATAGAGGGGAGGAGGGCACAATAGTAATTTTATAAGTTATAAATATGTAACATCATGTAGTGTATGTACAAGACAAAGCATATCCTTCAATTCGGCTCTTGCAGATTATTTTCTGTGGGTGAGACCCTTGTCTGCTGGGTGTGATGTAAACTTGTCTCCCATTCAGTGAGTTTTTGGCTAGAGGTCGCGCTTCACAAACCTGGTCCTAAGGTCACTACCCACCTTAGTGAGGTTAAGCTCAATCGAATCATAGTGAGCTTGCCGTAGTTAACTACTGAATCCGCTCATCGTGGCCTAGCATCCTCGAGTAGGTCTTTTTAGACTTTTCTTCTACTTGGCTTTGCGAGGTTGAAATTCACCTTTAACAATATATAAGATGGCTATTTGTTTCCAAATGTTACTGTAATTTTTATTTTTTTCTTATACAATTGTTCAAAACTGCTCTTCACAAATCAATGTGTGAATCAATTCAGAAATGGTTACTAGCTTATGAATCGATTCACAATGAATGTTATCAAGAACTTTATGACTGAATTGATGTGTGCATCGATTAACACTATCATGGATAGTGTTGACAGTGGATTTCAGTTCTATTGGAATCCAGCCAACCCGAGAAGTTCTTTCGGGACTCAAATTATTTTCTGATTGAACAAGCAAAGATAAAGAAAAAAAGCAGAGGAAGAGCAGCAAACACACATTATTTTTAATGTGGTTCGTTCAAAACTGGGCGACACCAGTCCTTATGTCCATGATAGCATTTTATTATTCCAAAAAAATTTTAGCAGAATTACAATATCTCCATTTAGGCTTAGTTTTTTCACAATGATCTCCCTCTTCTTATTTATAGAGGATGGGGAGGTTAAAATAGTAATTACACAGTTTATATTTCTGTTACATCAAAATAAATGTACAAAATAGTCTAGACTACCACAAAATGGCTTTTGTAGACTGGTGGTTGACTTTTGAAATTTGCTTTTTGTGGGTGGGCCTGTGATGCTGCTTATTACATATTGGTCCCACAATCTAAGTCTGAGAGGGTTGCTGCTTCAAGTTTACCCTCGGTGAGCCCTTAGCTACGTGAGGTGTGATGTCTACAAGCTGGGACACTATCTGGGTCGCTGGTGGCCTTCGATCAGTGAGAATGATATATGTGAGCTCGCCTTTGGCAATGCTAGCTTACGCATAGTGAGCTGCTGATTATATGAGCCGGGTCTTATCCCTTAGTGAGCTAGGGCTTTTGGCTTGTTCTATGCTCGTGTAAGTAACGACTTATTAAACTTGGTTCTTCTCTCACTTGGACTGATCTGCCATCGGGCCTTTGCTAGCCCATTTCACAGAATCAGAAATTACCCATAACATTAAGCCCCTAACTCTCAGCTCGCTTCATGAGCTGGGAGTTAAACAATTTTGTTGGCAAAGGGTCTTCTTTCATGGATTACCATGCAGTCAAGGTCTTTGGTCAGCTATCATTTCATCTGATTCAGGCCATACCTCATGCTATACCTATCTCACTGACACAGACGAGTTTGCCTTGTTTTCTTCCAAGGCCTTTAATGGAAGTGGTTAAGGGTTCTTCTGAACTCTTCGGTGAAACCTGGTTGGTCTATTTAAAGCGTAAGGAGTTCATCCTCCTTCTACATTGAGTGAATTGATGGGTGCCTTAGAGAAGACCTTTATGTATTTGATAGTTTAGCTTCTAGCGAAGCATCTTGAGACATGTATGGCCTGCTACATGAGATTAGGAGGCGTGAATGGCTTGTTGCACGTGACTCCTATGGATAGATTTTTTTGTCTATTAGGAAGTCTTGTGCAGATCTTAGATTATTTCCTTACGACGATGCTGTGGGGTTTGGCCCTGCCAGCCTGACCCCTTTACTTCTCAGTCCCAATAGAAGGGGTGAGTCAGGAAAGGAACTGTTAGTTGCTGAAGAACTCACGTGCTAGTCGGTCCTCCTGCTGGTGTTGGCTAGGGTTTGTCTTTATGAAGCCTGTCTTCTTTCCAGAATGTAATAGCCGTAGGCTTCTTTTGTTTTGACTTGTATTTTGATTCTTGATGATGTGAATTACCTCGTTAAGGCTTTTAATGAATGAAATTTTCTTCATGATTATTTGCATGTTGTGCCATGCTTGAACATTCTGCATATCACAAATGATAATATAAATTTTTGTGAATCATAATAAAATGAGATACTTGAATAACCAATCAGCCAAGCTTCTCGATGAGCAATGAGCTAGGCATCAAGGTGCCTTAATTATGAGTAGTATATAGGTAGGTCGCATGAGAACTGCGCCTAGTCAAAGGCTGTATATGAGCTATAAATATTAGGTCGCATGAGAGCTATGAACATTAGGTTGCATGAGAGTTGCACTTCACGAGTTATGCCACAACAACTTAGTTGCTCAAGAAATGAGTTTGTTTTGAGCATCTCTATGCCTCAATTGGACCAGAGGTCACAGTTGAAAATGAGTTTATTTTGAATGTCTCCACACCTTAATTGGACGTGAGGTCACAGTTGATAATGAGTTTATTTTGAGCGTTTCCATGCCTTAACTGGATCAGAGGTCATAGTTAGCAATGAGTTTATTTTGAGTGTCTCCATGCCTCAATTGGATCAGAAGTCATAATTAGCAATGAGTTTGTGCGTGATGCTTAAAGTTTACCACATATGAGCTTAGAAGATCGTGCATGCTTGAAAGCGAAGAGCAAATTAGATACTGAAATGAAGAGCTCATTATAGGGCTAGGCCAATCGGTAAAACCAAGTTTCTTTCAACAGAGACAAAGAGGGAAGCTTTATCATTAGCTTTTGAATTATAATACACCATTAATGTATAATTCTGACTGAGCCCCTTGGCTCTTGATCGGGATCTTGCTAGAAATGCTGAGGTCGCTGATTGATTGTCGAGGCCAATCAAGATTAGAAATTTATAAATCGAGCTACCTAAACTACTTGTAATATAGGCAATATCGGGTCGAGCCATTGGATCATTTTGGATGATATCAATCAGATTAAGAGATAGAAATAAGGGGGATTGGCAGAAACTACACTAATAGCTAGCCAACATGCAGAAACGAAAATAGAAGAAAGTAAACCAACCAGCCCAAGGAAATCAACTAAGCTTGAGATTAATGTATCCTTGATCACTAAATAATTCATTCAATTGTTGATCATATTCTATGGCTTAAAATCATAACAAGAATATTTGAAATGATTAATGAGTCTTATGCAGAACTAAGCCAATAAACAATCCATCAAAATCTTAATGCATTGCTTGGTTTTCCTATCTTCTTCTACAAGTAATTATTAATCAATAATCATATAGTCATCCAAACCAAATGAATCCATTTAATTCAGAAAACTCAGTAAAAAATAGAGAGGAAAGGAGAAGAAATGACAAACAATTGAATGCAGAATGGGATATCAAGATCTCAACATAAATCTTCAAGTTTGTCAACCCTTGGACTAATTACAAAGCTTAGCCTTCCATAGAAAGTAGAAAACTACAAAGAAAGGAAAAGAAAAACATCCTACACTACTCTGCTAAAACTTCTCTAAAAACTACTCGAAAAACTGAACTAAAAAGCCTCTACTAAAAGAGCTTGCCCGGGCCAAGAGAAGCTAACTGCATGGTTGGTGAGTAGGTAATGATGGCTAGTCTAGTTGCTTACTACCACTCTTCTTGCATTTTTTGTCTCAATGTAGACTGCTTCTTCTGGTTTTCTTTTGACTTACTACTTTCCAGCTGGTTGAGTGTGAGCTAGTGTAAGGAATGATCCATTAGGCTCAACTTGCATGGCAATTGGGGCCTAAAAATCCAATTCTGCAGAGGCCTATTTCATCAGCATTCTGTCTCTAATTTGCAACTCTATTTGCACGCCCAAATTGATGGATCCAGATCTAGAATCTTCATGAAAGTTGTAGCTTTGTGTCTTAGCTTCCATTTGGGTTTAGTTTGACCTTATTTGGACTTGTATAGCTCCAGATATTGCTTGATGAGTGCTCAGAGGTCAGGCTGCCCGAGACAGGCTGAGGTAGCATTTTGGTCTTGAATTTAACTCCAAATTCAGATAGCCAATTGTGAGATTCAGCCTTAGAGGTCTTCATGAAGTTTGTAGAGCTATGTCTTAGCTTTC
>JANHAO010018386.1:0-13614 GCA_026873985.1 Saraca asoca
TTTTAAAAAATAAATTATTCAAAGAAAAGTTTTTTTAATACTATTGCAACGTTTCTTCTTCTATTTTAACCAATAAATTATATTTAAAAAATGATGATGATGATGATGATAATAATAATAATAATTGATTTCAATTAATTAATAATATGAATTAATATTTAAAATGTAACGGGTTATAAAACCTACCTAGGACTGCTTGGGAAATGTCGAATTGGGACTGGGACTGGGACTGTAGTAACTTGATCTGACCCCGATCTAATAAAAAAGTAACCCGACCTGGAACTGGCCTGACGTACAGATTTTACCTGTTGGGTTGACCTACTACAATCTATTAACCCATTTTGATAGGTCTATCCAATAATATTATGCCCCCCCTCTCTCTATATATATAGCTTTAATTAAAATTTACAACTCACACCAAATATTAACTTCACCAATTTCTTTATAAAAACAATAAATATAAATTTATTTAAGGTAAAACTATTTTCACAATCATTTTTATTAATATCACAACTTATTAAACATAAAAATGTCATATTTACTAAATTATCTTTGAATTGAATAAGTTAAGGATCAAAATTTATTAATAATAAATTTTATTTTATTCTCTTAAATATAGATATTGCCTAAAATTAATTATAACATTTAATGTAACCTACTTTATCACAAAAAATCATATTATCTAACTAGAATCATGCTAATTAAAAAAATAACTAATTATAAAAAACAGAAAAACCTTAAATGAATAACATTGAATCACAAATTAAAAAAATTAAGAAAAATATTTAACTTGTGTATACCATAATTAAAATCTCGTGTATACCATAACAAACATATAAAACAACTTATATACATTGACCAAATGGTAATTCATGAACCATCTACACATGCAAATAATTAAATTGCAAATATATATAAGATGCACCTATATATAAAATTTAAAAACATCAAATCTAAGCAAATAGCATAAGTAAAAATGTGGTTCAAGTATTCATCTACCCCATATATAAACTTTGTCCTATCTCTTGAAAATTTAAACTTAACACAAGTTGCTCTATAATATGTAAGACAAGACAACCTATATTCAAGAGGGGTGAATTGGGTGTTTTTAAAATTTTTATTATTTTGAAAATTCTCTTTGAAAAACTTTTGATTTTGGAAAGTTATAGGATGATTTTAATTCAATAAGTCAAGTGAATTTCTATGAAGATGTTTGCACACAAAATATAACAATTCAAACACTTGTACAAAGTGACTCATTCAACTATGCATAGACAAGGTATCAAGAAACACATGCATAGATAGATAGCACTTTTTCAAGGATTCAAACATCTGAGAAATAAGATATTATAGATCAAATGCATAAATTTTTTATGGTTCCTCCTTGAAAATCCACTCCAAAATATACATCCACTCTTCAAGCTTTACAAGCTTGACTACTTCTCCATTGCCTCTTCAAGTTCCAACTGACATTTGAAGAAGTTTTATAATATCTTTACTCCTCCTTGAGCAAATAACTCTTTATAAAAAATATCTTAGCCTCAAAGTGTTTTCCAAAGGGGATACAACACCCCTCTCACAAATTCAGAAGGTGTTAATGGTGGATTTTGGTTCTGACCTAAGCTCCAACCAACGAAGATGAATTCTTGGACCCAAGGCTACCTTCTGAAGCACAAGGATGGATGGGGGAGGGAGGAGGACTGATTAGGATAGTATTTTAACGTGATTTAGCTAAATCTAGACGGTGCCAGACCCTACGTCCACGGTGGAGTTTTATTAATATGAAGGAACTTTTTACAAAATCTTTTCGTTATGTTTTTTCGGCTTCCTCCTCTTCTAACAATAATCTCCTATTTATAGAGGAAAGAGGGGTTACACGTAATGATTACAAGCTACAGTTCTATTACATTAGGAAATAAATATAAAAGACAGTAGAACTCCTGTAATCCAGCTACTGCAGGCTGTTTTCTGTGGGGTGGGCCCCTCTTGTCAGTTATGAACTGGCATAAGTCTTGTCCAACGATCAGCCTTGCTGAGCTTTTGGTTGGGCGAGGTGCTTGTCCTCTTCGAGCAGAGGTTCTTAGCTCAGGGGTCACTGTTGTTGTTCGCATAGCGAGCTCAGTATTACTTCTTAGTGTGACGAGCTCGAGCAGGATGGTTGGTTGCTTGACGAGGCAAGCTTCTCATGTTCTTGCTATATTTCCTTCCACCGATACGCAAGGTAGTGCTCATTGGGTATCTTTAGCGAGCAGGGTAACTTAGCGTCTACCGGGCCCTTACTGATTTGTTCTTTAAAGCCAATTTTTTACCCATAACAGAAGGGATTCCTTTCCCTTTACCACTCACAAGAAGATTTAGATGATGAACAATTTATAAAAAATCTCTCAAAGAGTAGATGAAATAATTGAAGCACCTAGACTAAAAGAATTTTACAATGAGAAGCTCAAATTTTGATTTTGATGAAAGAAAGATTAATAAATCATAATTGATGAAGCTCAGGCTTTCTATATGTTAAATTTGATTATTCTTAGCTTATATAAGAATCCTATAAAACTTTATAATCATTGGGGATACTTTTATATGAAAACTAGCCTTTATTTTCAAATTTAACCTAGATGATTTGAATCATAAATACCCAAGACTTAGTCCATTTTCACAATTTGAATTGCATTGATCTCTTGTAAAACGTGATTCGAATCGCTCAGACTCTACTTAAAAATGTCATAACTTCTTCATTTCAAACCCATTTTAAGCAAACAACCTATCTTTAGAAAGTTATTTGAGTTTGATTTCAAATGACACTGGTTTCATGCTCATAACATAAGTGATTTTTAAGATATTGTAAAATCGAGCAAAGGTTTGAAAGATTTAATTGTGAAAAACTGATTTTTAAACTTAAATTGAAAAAGTCATATCTTTTTCATATTAAGTGAATTTCCTATCTATGGAAATATCTTTGAGCCTATATTCATATGAAATAAGTTTCACAATTACATTATAAGTATTTTGTGAGATATGATCAAAAGAGTGACCAAAGGTCAAAGTTGAAAGAACAAAAACTCATATCTCATTTGTTTTGAATTGCCACCAAGATTATATTGTGAAAACATGATCGTAGGCTATCTTTTTAAAAAATTTTGAGTTAGCTAAGAATTTATAAAGCATATTTATATTATGAAAAACTTTATTTTACAAGAAATCCTAATCCTATAAGGAAGAACTATATCCAATGAAGTCATTAGGCTTTTATTGATTTTTTCATACTTAAAGCTTCAATATTTCAATTCTTCAAAGGTTGATGCATCTATTGTTTATTGCCTTTTTTCCTTGTTCCTTCTTGAGTTGAGCATGACAAGATTTTGAATTGCTTTACTCCCATGCTCACTCTTCTTCTTTTTGGGCAATCTTATAAAATATACATAAACTTTGCAAGCTTTATATTAAGTCCAATCTAACATTTAAAGATATGGATAAGCATGATTCATATATGTAAAATATAAAAAATTAGCACAAGATCATGTATTATTACCATATCATTTATATTTATTAACTACAATATAGTGTGCCTAATAAATTCTTGTATAAGATATAACACTTTTAGCAAATAATCAAGCATTACTATTTAAACAAATATACTCACAACTTGTCATTATTAAAAGTAATCATATAGAATCAAGGGGCTAATAATCTTCCCCTTTTTGATAATGATGAATCACCAAAGAAAAATATGTTCATGATAAAGATTCAATCTAATAAGCACAAGAAGATATTAACACATTAAGCACACAACATATTTTTCTTTTCTTTTTCTTCTCCCTCTATTTGACATCAGCAAAAAGGATAAATAAACATATTGAAACAAGTGATGTCAAACAATCAATATCATTATCTTCTCCCCCTATTTCTTGTTATCAATTCTATCTTTTTCTTTTTTTTTTTTAAAAGATGAAATAAGCTTAAAAGGTAAATATCATTGTAAGCAAAAATTTTCACCTTTTGTATCTATCACATGATCCTAACAAGGTTTCTGAAAAATTTCATACCATGATCATATGAAAACATTCATCAACATCACAAGATGTAGAGCTTTACCTTCTTCCTTTATGTAAGTACGAGAGAACATGTAAAGTGTATACATATTAGAAGTATTTCATGTCAAAAGAAATATGAACAAACATATAGATCAAATATAAGCAAAACTCCCCCTCAAATCATGCTATTAATAACACATTTTTAAGGTAAAAAGATACAAATCATATGACATTTGATGAGATAAGGTGGAAGTAAAAACAAAATTTCTTGTGTAAAAAAAATCTCAAGATTATAATCATGCATATTTACCAATGATTCACAAGATTATACAAGCATGATATGTCATCAAGATTGTACAAGAAATATCTTAAAAACAATTTTTCCCCATCAATAAAATAATATTGATTTTCTCTTGTTTAAAAAACATGCTCCCCTTTTAAAAAGAAGACAGAAAAATGATTGAAAACAAGAAAAGCGAGAGAGATCAAGACAAATATATTTACTAAAGTATATAGTTATATTTAAAACATGGCAAACATAAATCTTTCTCAATCTAACAAATACATTTGAATTTCTCATCCTTTCAAAACACTTTTATAAAAATCTAAACTTTTCATGTTCTAAAGCATTGAAAACAAGTTTAGGAGAAACATGGAAGGAAATATTATTTTTAAACATATTCACATAAAACATTTAAGTAATTTAAAAATCTACGAGTCTTTGCTATCAAACTAATTTTGAAAAAGATTAAAAAACAATCATTTTTACATGTGCATATTTGTTTTTCAAAGTTTTCTCTATGATAAAACATGATTAGAATAATTTCCAAGCAACAAAGAGGCATAACTTAAGCATGCATCATGAAAGGATACACAATAGGGATAAAAAGATATCAAAATTATCAAGCTTTCCCTATGTGTAATGACAAGAAGCATGTAACAACAATTCAACATTTTGTCATCATAACCAATCATATTTTTCATGATCTTATCCAAACTAACTAAGAATAACTAGACAAACAGAATTATGCAGTCCAATATATATTAATGATCCATAAGAAGAGAATAAGGATAGAGATACTTAGTGATTGTAGAATTGTGGTGCTCATTAGTAGTAATCATGTTAATTCCCATTTCTATTTCTCATTACTTTTCAAGTAAAAATCATTGTCTTATTGAGAAATCTTCAAGTCAAGATTTGTTCTTCCAACTCCATCAATTTTTTTTTTCACAATCTTGAAGTTGATCTTTGAATTCTTTAACAAATTACAAAAATTTTAGCAAACTTTTGAGCACAAAACTAAAGATTGGAGATTAGGATATATAAAACAAATTCTTAAGATTTTTCAAGGAAGGGTTAGCTTTGAGCATCATTTAAGCACTTCTTGAAACATATTTAAAGTTCACAAAAAACATATAGCAAATATTATATCATCAACTATATAACTTTTGTTACAAGTGAAATCTGGAACATCCTTCATGGGCTAGCAAATGGCCCAAGTGCTGCGAGACTTCAACTCATCAGGACACTCAGAATGCTAAGTTCTAGCTCGCACCGCTAGCAACCTCCTCTGCATGAGCTTGCCCTAATGAGAACGAGCTCGACCTTGCTAGAAGGCAGTAGCTCTCCTAGGCCGAAAGATCTGGCTCACGAGGTGCGATCATCAACTCGGGAGCTTATTAAGCAGGAGACAAGCACATGTCATGCCTGGTAGACACATAGGACCCACTTGCAGAAGGCAATCTGTAGAAGTTGATTTACAGGATTTTAGTTTGTCCATTCTATCTTATACATTAAATGTTTGATGTAATAGATTTACTACATGTAAAATTATAATTGTAATCTTCTCTCTTCTATAAATAGAAGGAAGGAGATAAATGTTAGGATGACCGAAGCCATCATACTAAAACTCTATAAAAATATTTTCAGACCAATATATCACTGTGGACGTAGGGTTTGGTACTGTCCGGATTTGACTAAACCACGTTAAAAGCTCTGTGTTCTTTACTGCTCTTCCTCTTTTTCTCATCTTCTATATTCATTTACTGTATTTGGAACTAGATTTTAGTTTAAGATCCTAAAAAAATCCTTCGTTGACTGGAGTTTGGCCCAGAACCAAAATCCACAGTCAACATTTTGGCACCGTCTATGGGGATCTCATATGCTCTCTGGTTTGTTTTCTATTGTGATGGCCAAGGGAAGAGCCACCAGAGCTTCAAATGAATTACTTAATCCTCCAGAAGGTCATGTGTCTACAGTAGACTCCTCCACTACTCCGGTCATTGCTATTGTTGCCAATGGCACTGACAGAATGCTAGCTTGGCTTTAACATCAGGAAAGGCTAGAAAATATGATGGGAGAACTGACTAGAGCCATCACGATACTAGCGCAAGGTGTGCAAAGGCAGGCAGAGATCGCAGTGCCCATAAATGTTCACCAATAGCAGCAAGTTGGATGTATGGGCAATGCCAATTAGGAAAATTCTCCAGCTCGCCTCTCACAAAAGCAGACTCTAGGTCACAGCTCTCACGACCATGAGGACCAAAGAATCCAACAATCTTCTACCCAACAATCTAAGGTGCAAGACCCATTGATTGAAGAGTTATTTCAAAAAATGATCCGGTTGGAGGAATGCCTTCAAACTTTGAATGACTAAGCTCGTTACGAAGAAAAGTCACCACTCTCTGAAGAAATTAAGGCATAAATCCTCCCCTTCAAGCCCAAGGTCCCCACGATTCCATTGTACAATGGGGACTCTGATCCGTACGACCATCTAGACGCATTCAATATTCAGATGGACTTACAAACGGCTGATGCTCTGGTCAAATGTCGAGTTTTCCCAATTATGTTGTGAAGTGTGCCTCGAGCCTGATTCAAAAGCCTTCTAGCTCGCTCAATTTTTAGTTGGAAAAATTGCTAATAGAAATTCATCATCTAGTACCGAGCGCTGAAGACGTAGCTCGTGCCCCCTATCATCTCACCATGATCTTTGAGCGTAAGTATGAATCACTGAAGGACTACATCACCAGGTTCAAGCTAGAAGCCAATTCAGTGGAGAATCCATCTGAAGAAACCATGTTGGCAACGATCATAGCTTTGTGCTCGCTGAGGCACAAAATTGACTTGATTATTTGCCTAAGGCAACAAAATCACTATGATTCGCAGCTCTCGTGTGACCCAATATTCATAGCTTTCATGCGATTTTCTGCTAGTTACGATTCTTATGCGATTTGCTCATATTATATATGAGAGATGTTTCACTCATGCTTATTGCCTATAAAGGAGTTTGGTGGATTGGCTATTTAAGTATTTCATCACAAACCACAAGAGTTTGCATTATTATCTGTGGAGTATAGAAAGCTAAGAACAGCACGTGAAAATCGCAAAAAAAGATTTTATTCATTAAAAAGCCTCAATGAGGTAAAATTACATCAGAAAACTCAGAACACAAATCGGAAAGAGTCAAAATATGAACCAGAAAGAAGGATGCAGAGAATAAAAGCTCTCATGGGGAAGACTCCCATCAATCGGAGAGGGAACAAGCATTACTGCTCCTTAATCTTCCTTGGCCAATGGCTCCTTTCCTTATTCACAAAGAGAGCAACTCAAGAAGTGGCAGGAACCTGGTCAGTAGGGAAAAATCCTATAGCAAAGCCGTGAAAAATAATCCAAGATCTGTATGAGATTCCTCCACATAATCGGAGAAGCCTTGTCTTCTAAGCTTCTTATGTAGCAAGCCATACACACCACGGTGGAAAGATAGAACGTTTGAAATAAGGGAGGCTTATCTAGGATATTCATGGTTTGCTCAGTGAAAAAGTAAAAGAGACTTCTTCTGCCTTAAATAGAACCAAGACCAGACTTATTGAAGGGAACAGATGAATCTCCCAACCACTGTCATTTATTACCTTGGAAAAGAATGAGGTTGAGTCACCAATAATCGTAAGGTATGTACTACAGGAAGTATGGCCTAGAATAGATGAAACGACAGATTCAATGAAGGCTTTGATCGAGCTAAATTCTGTGAGTGAATGACCTCTGGCAAATATCAACTCCTAGCCCACGAAGCAAGCTGAGAGTTAGGGGCTTATGTTATAGGTGAAATCCGGAACATCCTTAATGGGCTGGCAAATGGCCCAAGTGCTGCAAGACCTCAGCTCGCTAGGATGCTTAGAACGCTAAGTTCCAGCTCGTGCCGCTAGTGACCTCCTCTGCACGACCTTGCCCCAACGAGAACGAGCTCGGCCTTGCTACCTCAAAAGGCAACAGTTCTCCCAAGCTAAAGGATCTGGCTTGCGAGGTGCAATCATCAGCCCGGGAGCTCATTAAACAAGAGACAACCACATGTCATGCCTGGCAGACACATGAGGCCCACTTGCAGAAGGCAATTTGCAGAAGCTAGTTTACAAGATTTTAGTCTATCCATTCTGTCTTATACATTAAATATTTGATGTAATAGATTTGTTGTATGTAAAATTACAATTGTAACCTCATCTTTTCTATAAATAGAAGGAAGGAGATGAATGTTAGGAGGACTGAAGCCATTATATTGAAACTCTGTAAAAATATTTCCAGACCAATACATTACCGTGGACGTAGGGTCCGGTACTATCCGGATTTGGCTGAACCACGTTAAAAGCTCTGTGTTCTTTGCTACTCTTCCTCTTCTTCTCGTCTTCTATATTCATTTACCATATTTGCAACCAGATTTCAGTTTGAGATCCTAAAAGAATCCTTCATTGACTGAAGTTTGGCCCAAAACCAAAATCCACCATCAATAACTTTGAAACTTAAGAGATGAAAGAAATGCTTATAAAATTATTTTGATAGTTACAAGAATTTTTTAAGACCTTAAAGAACAAGATTTATGATTTTAGAAAACATAAAATCATCAAAACTTATATAAAATATCTTGAAGAACTTAGAGTATTAAAGCAAAAAGGTGTACCCAACCATCAAGAATATTTATTTGTGCCATTAGGGATTTGGCTTAGAATACTTTTTAAGGGGGTACATCTGATATTGTGACACAAGCTAAAGGCCAAAGTGTGATGGCTTAGAAACTTCTTCTACATACTCAAAGTTATGTAATGAAGCACATATTAATAAAATGGAGTTGTCTTTCTCTTTATTGAAAAAAGTCCATTTTTTATGTACATTATAGGCCTCTTATGTAGGTGTTCTTTGAGACTTGGTATACACAAATATTTCTATTACATGTTCATGTTTACCTATGAACATGTTGTATATAGGATTTTATTGTATGGGTGATTAAAAAAGATTACAGTAAAACCTTAAAAGTATTTGGGCCTAGGAATAACTCTTATTAGTAAGCTCAATAGATTAGTAGTAGAATATGCAAGTCTTTTGAGCTTTCAGTGTTTTTTTAAGTTGGGGCTAGCCTTGGTAAAAGAAAAATTACCTAGTGGAGTTAGGCTCAAATTAATCAAACTTTGTAAAACTTGCCACATAAATATAATGAAGTATTTTAGAATTTCTTATGGGTATAATTTAAATAACATATTATTTTTATTATTTACATGTTATTTTTTTATACAAATATCTTGAAAATTGTATATTTTATTCTTTAAAATATTAAAAATTATAAATTAACATATATCATATAAATATTTGTGGAGGAGTGATGAAAAAAATTAATGAGAAGAAAAAGACAGAAGGGCAGACAACATTGTATTTATCACATGTCAGCATCCTAATTTAGGTGGAACGTATAGTCCGGAAATAGACTTGTCGTGATGAGTCAGCTTCATCTTGTCGGCACAATGAAATTATTTATTCGTTTAGGAAAATGATGTATTCTCAATATGTTGTATAACATATGAACTGGCACCACGTGGTGAAATCTCAATATGCTGTTGGCATAAGTTATATTAGTAATCGTTGATGCCTTATCACTTGGTTACCGTCCCATTCTATTACTAGAAAGGCTTGTGCATGTAATGGGAGTGCAGTTGCAAATTGACTAGGAAACGTGGTCACTCTCCATAATAATGGAGCTTGTCTAAGATCATAAATGACACTCTTTTAGCGACAAACATGGGTTGAAAAGTCAGAATCATTAATAGCTGGCTCTGATATGATATAGATCGACAATAAACTAATCCGGACACATGTAAGACCGATTCTTGAAACCGGCCACGCAAATATCTGGTTCAGTGTGAAAGTGTGGTCCAACTATTATAACATTTATGATACTAGTCAAGGTTATAAATTTCTGTCCGCACTTGCAATATTAGGTGTAATATTATTATTGTAAATCTTATAAAAATTATATATTTTTTTTAATTTTATATTATTATAATTATATTTGTACATTTATCTATTATTTTATTAATTATAACATAATTGTTATTATAATTTTAATATAATAATAGCTTTGGCAATGTTTAAATAGTCATCATGCGAATTATAATATCTCCAGATCTCCAGGCAAGGATTGAGCTAACGCCTGCTGCATACACCTAATTAACTTAGTTACACAAGCTCATGCTAACAGATTTGTTGCGATTGGCTTCTCAAAGAAAGGGGTCTCAGATTCACTCCTCATTACCTATATCCTATCAATTTGTTTTTACGAGAAATTCCTTAACAAGTAATGCCTGCTTATGCTTAACTATTCAAGTGATAATAAAAATATGTACAAATTTCACTTTACTCTTATGAGCTTTAGTATAATTATATTGACATTTCTTTTATTTTAAAAAATGTATACTAATATCATTTTTTTATATACGTTCACCTTTTGTTTCTTCTATTTTAATTAACACACAAATTAATACTTGTCATCACTTGAGGATAATACTTGTATAGATGTTGCGCGATGAAGAATTTCTCTGTTTCCAGTTGCTTTATGGTACCTAATAACACTAGAGAAAACATTTTTAAGCTTTATTGCAAAATCCTCAAAATTCAAATTAACCCTTTTCAACAATTATTTTGCAACTACTTGAGCAATCCTTTCTATATGTTTAATTATAGTCGACGGTTTTATTCATACAGATTATTGCTTTATTTATAAAACATAGATGGTTTTCCCATTATAGAAAGGCCATCGCTTGCACTCTCTATCTTGCACCAACCCAGAGAGCTAGCTAGCCTTAGAAATGTCTCCAAAATACTTGCTAGTTCTGCTCCTTGTTTTGGAGCTAGTTTCTCATTGCAACTTCTTATCTTAGTTATATTTCTAGTCCTACGATTCTTAATACAATTCCATATTTTTTTTTAACAAGTAAGAAAAATAACTTCTGAAGTTTAGAATTCATTGATTTATGATGTCAAAACATTAGATTTGTCAGTGCAATAAAGAAGAAGAGTTAATTGTTGTCGGAGGAAGAAAACTAAGAGGTAGATTGCATCATTCATAGAATTATAAAAGCATGTAACTGTAAATTCTACTCAAATTTTACGAAAATAATTTTATAAATTTGTTTATATAAAGAAAGAAAGTGTATATTCAAGCAAATTAAATTGGCAAAAAAGTTACCTAACTGTTAATTGATTAAAAGACTCATGAAAACATTGAAAAGCAAGTGTTAATCAACAGAATGTCTAGATACATGGTTCCGATAACTAAGTTGATATATGAGGAAAGTAATGGTAAAATTTTAAGGTGTACATGAGAATAGTATGTGATATATGAAATGTAAGTGAAAAAGTGAGAGTCAGTAGATTAAGCCCTGTGTAGAAATTATCAAAGCAAGTAGCAAAAAGTCAAAAAAGACAGATTTTACGTATCCCCACTGTGTTAAAATTGTCAGGATTTGGATCACTTTGATAAGGGCAATTGTATTTCATTTCCTTAACTATTCCCATTGTACATATATTGGAATACTGCATAACTTGTTTGCTAGTGTTTGTGTGTGTGGTGTTTTTAGGGGTCTCAGCTCATTGGTTCCTAATGGGCCCAATTGTGTGACCACTGTCAAGCCATAATTGCTTCTAAATTCTAAAATTTCTACTATACACGACACCAAATTTGATGACGTTTTTCATGACGACATTTAATTTCTCATCCATAAAAAGGCCACCCATCTCCTCTATCCTCAGCACCATCCAGATCCTAAGAAAATGTCTCCTAGATACATTTTAGTACTGTTGCTTCTTGCTGTGGTGCTTCTCACCGCAACCCTAGCTGAACAAGGAAACTCTGAAGAAGAACGCACTAGGTTGGCTAAGTCGGAAGAAGATGGCGATTCGTACAAGAAGCCACTGTACAAGAAGCCACCGTACAAGAAGCCACCATACAAGAAGCCACCGTACAAGAAGCCACCATACAAGCCGCCACCCAAGTACAAGCCACCGCCCAAGTACAAGCCACCCACTGGGAACTAGTGCTTGGATAAAGCTATAAACTAATCATATATGCTGAAATAAAAGTTGCCCTATGTATGCTTCAATTGTTCATGTTGTTGACGTCCTGCTCTCAGCTTCAGGGCTAGGACTTCTACTTAGTGCTTGGATAGAGCCATAGACTAAGCATATATGCTGAAATAAAGTTGCTCTATGTATGCTTTAATTGTTAATGTTGTTGACGTTCTGCTTTCAGCTTCTGGGCTAGGGCTTCTACTTAGTGCTTGGATAGAGCTATAAACTAAGCATATATGCTGAAATAAAGTTGCTCTATGTATGCTTTAATTGTTAATGTTGTTGACGTTCTGCTCTCAGCTTCTGGGCTAGGGCTTCGATTTGTGCTTGTCAGTGTAGAAGTTTCACTGTTCCCTATCATTAAATATTTGAAGTTTCAGTCACATCTTAGACCAAAAGAACGTAAAATTACTACACATTATCTTCATAATGACAAATTATAGCTTGGATTGGTCTACCTAGAAAACTTTGTTGTTTTTGGTAACTAGTGGTTTTTCAATTTTGAATTCAGTGGGATTAAATGATTTATAAATATAATATATAAATCCTTAAAAAGTTAGTGATCTTTCCTAATTTTATAACGAAACATGTTATATTTTTCAAAATAAATTGTATATATTTTAAAATTAAATATGAGATCTACATAATTTAAATAAATTTTAAGGAGCTCAGTCCATTTTTCTTCAAAAATAGAGTCAACGCTATTAACATAAAAACTTGTGTGGCAATATTTGCAATGGAGCATAAGTATGCGTGTAGGGGTCCTGCACAAGGAAGTAGTATTAATCCAACCAAACATTAAAATTTTAGTAATACATATTACTTATAATAGTTAATTATTTTGATATCATAATTGAGTAATTAATATCAAAATTAATGAAGTAATTTTTTGATTTATCAAAAAATAAGATAATAGTAAAAATTTCAGAACTGCAAGTATAAAATTAGATATATTTCCATTATGTAGGGATCACCTGTGACCTTTATCCATAATTTTTATTTTCTTAGTGAAAAACACTCATATAAAAGAGAGTTAATATTCATAATAACATCAAGGAGAAAGAAAAAAGAGTTAATTTATACCCACCTGTCGTAAAGTTTATATTATGGGAGGATTTTTTTTCCCAAATGGCAGTTGGCTCCCCTATTTAATTTTTTGGTTACATCTTTACCCTCTCATCTAAATATTCCTTTCCT
>JANHAO010018387.1:0-13614 GCA_026873985.1 Saraca asoca
ACTTTCCATATTGAAGTTGAGCATCAAAGTTTCATACTAATTAATTACACTTGACCATCTGTGGCTTTTTGCCAGACTGAGGGCCACACGAGAAACAATTTCCCTCAATGGTGTTGTAGGTTGAAGACGAATAATTCATATATTAATATTTATTGTATTAGTTTTTAATTTTTTATTAAATTAAAAATAAAAATTTTAATGTTAAATAATATAAAAAATTAAATGAGTTACTTAATTAATTTTTTTAGTGTTTGATATGTATAACATTATTATTTTGGTATTTAAAATTTGTTATCATACAAACACTAAATATAAAATAAAGTTTTATTTTATTCAATTATATCAAAACTGTTAATGTCATTCAAAAAATTCTATTTCACTGACAAAGCATATATATAAAATATTTTTTTTTACAAATATAAAGTACACATATAAAATAAGAAAATGAATATTATTGAGCATACATATTAAATTATAAATTAATATCATGAAAAGAAAAATAGAATATACCATATAAGACTCAAAAACATATAATATATATATATATATCTTCTTTTTACAATAAAATTAAATAACAAATATGCTCTGCTCAAATAAATCAAATAAAAATACAAAAAAATTAAATAATTGATTTAACTAAATTTAACTTGAAAGGTGCATATACTGTTGATTTGTTTAAGCAGGGTATATTTGTGTTATTTAATTTTATTATATAAAAGAGATATATATATGTTATATGTTTTTTTAATCTTTATATATTATGTTCTATTTTTTTCATGATATTAATTCATATATTTAATATGTATACTCAATAATATTTATTTTCTTATTTTATATGTGCACTTTATATTTGTGAAGAATAGATATTATATATATACTTTGTTAATGAAATGGGATTTTTTTAATGACATATTGATGGTTTGAATATAATTTACTAAAATAATACTTTTTTTATATTTAATCTCTGTATGATAACAAATTTTAAACATTTAAATAACAATGTTATACACATCAAATACTAAAAAATCAATTAAGTAACTCATCTATTTTTTTATATTATTTACAATTAAAATTTTTATTTTTAATTTGATAAAAATTAAAAATTAATACAATAAATATTAATATATGAATTATTAAAAATTAGAAAACGTTGATACTGCCAACGTTTGGTTTTTGCCAACGTCCTCAACCTGCAACACCATTGCGGGAAACTCTTTTGAATTAACACCACCAAGGGAAATTTTTTCTTGTGCATCTGTCTGGCAAAAAGCCACGATCTGTCATCATATATAAGTTAGACCTTGATGTTGAACTTCATTTGGGTTTGGCTCTTACATGACTTATGCCAGTTTGGTCCGCAAGGTTGAAACTGGTTATATAATTATTAATATTGAGACTTGTTAATATGTAATGTTCCAAATTATCTTGTCAAGGAGTATTTAATGATATTGTGTATATATATATATATATATATATAATTTTTGTTTTTTATTTAATTTTACTTTCAACTCATTATTATTAATTTTTCATTTTATTTCAATGACAAAATTACATATTCAAAATTTTAAAATAAAAAAAAATATTAATCATTGAATTGTAAACTTTAACCATTAAATCCTAAACTAGCTAACACCTAAATATTCTCAAATCCTAACTACTAAAATCCTGAATATTAATTAATTTTGCTAGGGAGATATTTTTATCTTATGTATTGATAAAAAAACATTTATTATTTTAATTAAAATGAATAAATATCATAAATGTAATTTTGAATGTGCATACAAATGCCTTAATGAATTGACTGGTAGTTTTTTTTGTTTAATACTTGTAATCATAATTGCATGCAAAATGCTACCAGAGAAGATATTCTGGGTTGTGTTTAATTAGTGTATTTTCAACGTGTGCATTAAATTAATTAAAATGTGAATACATCATTAAATAGAAAAAGATATAATGCATTTATCTCCTGTTTGATTTAATCCACACGACAATCATACACTAAATGCAATCAAATCTATTCATATTATTCTCACAAGATGGAATTATCAAACACTGACAAAAATGAAGCACTGTAACTGTGAGAGAAAGCTTGATTAGAGAGGATGAGTGCATTATTTCCGCAATAAGTCATTTTATTTTCTTAAGAGTTAAGAACGTACTATATATATATAGCTAACCTGACAATTCTATAGAAACCATAACCATAATTACATATTTATGAAAGAAGTGGAAGAAAATATTGACTTCATTAATACAAATATTAATTAGGTATAAATGTACTATAATCCCACCTTAATTTTGGGTATTTTTCTTTCACAATTTTTTTTGGAAATGCAATTTCAAAGTGCATGTTGGGTGTATATATACCATCTATTTTGGATTTGTTTGCTGGTTTCAAACTTTGGATAACTTTTGGGTTAAGATATGTAATTCAATTATTATGTATATTGGAATTAAGAAATCTCACAAGTCAAATTCATTCGGTGCTTAGTTAAGTAATCCAAACAAGTGTAAGATGTGCGGTAGCTAGGTTAACTGAATTAACAACTATAATTTGATCATAATTAATGTCAAATTTGTCATCTTTTCTCCCGTTGCTTTCCGACATATATTATTTAAGTTCTTTATTTTAGACTTTTTTGTCTTCGGGATTTAGTTTTGTATGTAAGCTTTTATTAAAAAGTGTTCGGTCTTCTTCATTTTTTAAAGAGAAATAAATATAAAATTTAAAATTAATTTTTATGTATAAACAATATTCACAAATAATATTATGTTCATTACTCTTTAATATGATAGAAACATAAAAAAATATATATATAAAAAAAACCATTTTACTCTAGGGTGGTTGAATTTTGCTTCATCCAAATTTGAAATTTTGGAATTAAAATTTTAAATTATATAAAATTTTGAAATATTTAACACTTATAATCCATTATTTAGAAATTTTATCAAATTATATGGTTTTCTTCATAAATTTTTTAAATACAAATCATATTATATATTATTATTATTATTATATGTTGATATACTAAGACATTTTTCAAATATAATTTTTATATTATATAATTAATATAAATTAAATTAGTTATATAAAAATTTAATTAAATACATAAATAATGAGTTCAAATTTATTATATATGTGACAATTAAGTGAACATGATGAGTCTTAATTCTAAGATTTTTAATAGTTTAAGATTCTAATACCAAATTAAAAAAGAAAAAAGAAAAAGAAGTTACAAATCTATTTACAACAAAATGCTTCATCATGATATTTATGAATAAAAATGGTTTCTTCTTAATAATCACATAAATAACTTTTACCTTCTCAATCATTCAAAACTATTCAGGTAACACTATATAAATTTTTTTATAAAACAATGGTTTTAAGTGTACATAAGAAATAATGAGTTTGGAATTTGGATGGCAGGATCTTTTATTTTCATTACCAATAAAAAAAAATGGCAAGCTGAATAACCACAAAAACAAAAGCCATGAGTAAAGAAACAAATCCCAAATGAAAGTTGGTGAGAAGAGACGAGAATATACTAGTACTCTTTCGTTGGTAACAAAGTAATTTTTTAAATAAAATGAATAATCATCATCAAGCAATATAAGTCGATCTGACATTTGGACCACAAAGTTCCATTAAAAATTAAATAACAAAATGTAAAAAAAAAACCCTCAAAAGCAAAGATGCTAAGTCTTATATGCGTATATGCTCGTTTATCAGTGTCATTGTACTATTGTAGTGTGTGTTTGGAGCTATGTATATGCAAACTAATGAAGAAAACATATCATTAGAGACATAATATTATTAGCTCAACAATTTTTCCTATGATTCTTCCAATTTTTTTTTAAAAAAATATTTAAAAGTACGATAAATTATCTATTCCAAAATCAAATATATCATTAAATTTTTGCATAATTTATAATAATATTTTCAAAAATAAGAATAATTAAAAATAATAAATTTTATCAATTCAATTAATCATAGAGTTAAAAAAATCCTTTCAAATTTATTTCCGTGAAATTTTACAATAGATAATATATTGATATATGCACTGTGGCAAAAAAAAAAAGAAAAAGAAATTCGGTACAAGGGATTGTGTTGTAATAATCCATGACTTTTTGACAACTTATTTTTAAAAATAATTTTTTATTTTTTCTTTTTTTCGTTCTGTAAAAATAAAAAAAATTATTTGACAAACTGTTTTTAAGAATTATTTTTTAAAAGTGTAATTAAAAAATAATTTTTAAAAAATAATAAAATGATATTTTTTCTTATTTTTATATATAACTATTTTCAGATTTTTTAAAAAATAAGAAAAATATCTATTTTCATTAATGATAAAATTATAAATAATATTAAATATATTTTTTATTTTAAAAAATAAAAAATATTTAATTTTAAAATTTACATCTAAACAAATTATTTTTAAAAATAATAAAATAAAAATATATGAAAATACTATGAAAAAAAACGCTGGATTCCTCTTACAATTTTGACAGTCCCACTTTAAATTTCCGAAGAAGGCCATTTTGTGGCCCTTCAAAATTGACATTGAAGCATAGCTGATAGAATATTTTCCTCGTTTATCACGAGGTTGGAGCATTTTTGACAATTAAATGGCCGTCTTCTCTGTTTTTTCAGATAAATAATATTTTTTACTTATTCTTAGAAGAAAAAAAAGTTTCTATTTATTTATTTTATCTTGCTGATAAAAAAGGAAAATTGTCAGCAATTTTTTCATTTTAAGATCATCAATTTAACTTTTAATATGTCTAACCTACATAATTTTTTTTCTTTTATAATAAAGGTGACTAAACTATTGTATTCACACATAAAAATAAAAAAATAAGAAAAAAAAATTTCATCTTTCAAACAACGTTAAATTTCATTTAAATCAAAGACACTCTCCGCCCAAATGCTTGAACGTTTTCGCATTGAAATACCGTACGCTTCTTCAGAAAAATAATGACACTTCAACTTTTAACTTTATGTGTATATGGTGTTTGACATTATAGGTGAGGTGGGTAAATGGTCCACGAATACATTTTTTTTATTATCAATTTTTTATATGTAAGTTGGCTAAAATCCTTTGGAAACATTACGGTCGAACTCATAATTCTTACTCTACATTAAATTAAGATTTAAGTTTTGATTACTTCTATTGCCGGTGACGATTGTAGTACTTCTCTTGTCAATGACTTAAACCTATCATTCTTAAAAGAGTAGTACTAAATATTCAATACATCTATGAGATTTAAGTGATTTAGCGACGTCATATTTTGAATTTTGGAATCACTCTTTTTTTTTAATGCATAATACATCTTTTTATATAGCATAATGGCTTCGTATTATAAAAAGAGATGATCTGCGCATGTAAAAAAATATATTATCTTATGAAATTGTAGTAAAAATAATTGGTGAATCCCAAAATAAAAAATATTATAATAAATCTTTATATTTTTTTCTTTCTAAAAATAATGTGATAAAGATAAGAGCACGTTACATCACTGTTGCGATATGCAGAGGCAAAATAGAAAATAGAAATAATAGTTTGGGAAACAAATCCCATCATAATTAATACAAACATTTGCGAGGTAAGATTCTTAGAGATCCCAAATGAAGTCCAAAATTAGATTGGTTGCCAAAAAACTGTTTTTTGGCAGAAAAAAGCATGAGCGACAAAGCGGATGGCACGCTGTGCGCGTGGGCAATGGTCCAGCGCGCCAGCCTCGGACGCGGATTCGCTGCAGTTGGTACGGCCGCTGCAGTCGGTGTAGTCCAATCTGGGCCGTTCGATCTGCGATCCGACGGTCCAGATCGCAGCTCGTAAATTTTTTTTTTTAATTTTTAGGAATAAAATAATATTTTTGTAAGTTGCGATCTGAGCCGTCGAATCGAAGATCTAACGGCCCATATTGGACTGCACCGACTGCAGCGCAATTCCAACTGCAGCGAATCCGGGTCCGCCAGCCTCTCTTTCTCTTCCCTTCCATTCTATATAAAACCTCCTAAACCTCCCGTTTTCCTCTCAATTATTCACAAACCTGAAAGATCTCTCTCTCTCTCTCTCTCTCTCTCTCTCTCTCTCTCTGTCTCTCCTTTTTCACTGCATTTTCGTCTATCCAACAAAATTTGTAATCAGCGAAAAGAAACCAACCACAAATTTACCTAAAAAAACTGCCATTTTTTTTGGTGCGTTCGCAATTTGTAACTCGTCATTTGCTGATTTGAACTTTAATCTAAATTTTGGTGAATTTGGGGTTGGAGTTGTCCGCGACCGGTTTTCGCACCGGAAATGGATGTTCGCCGGCGACAAGTTAGCGGTATCTGTTCAGGCTCTGCCGGCGAACCGCTCAAACCCCAGAAGCTCACCACGGCAACAGCTACATCCACTCATGATAGTCAAAAGCACGTGAAATCTTCTGCTGCGGATTCACAAGGTCTTCCAATGTTGCCTCTGTGCCTCACCAATGGCATCTTCTTCGGTTTGTTCTTTTCGGTTGCCTATTTTCTTCTCCACAGGTGGCGTGAGAAGATCCGCACTTCAACTCCTCTCCATGTTGTCACGCTCTCCGAGATTGCCGCCATTGTTTCCCTCATCGCCTCCGTCATCTACCTTCTGGGTTTCTTCGGCATTGGCTTCGTCCAACCTATCTCTCCTCGCGCTTCTTCCGACGACGAGCTTGAATTAGAGGATGACGACACCGTCATTGCTAAAGATGACGGTCGCAATCCCGGGCCATGCCCAGCCGGCATCATTGATTGCTCTGTTGTTTCTCCTCCACCGCCACAAAGCCAGACCCAGAAAATGGTGATTCCGACGCAGCCACCCAAAATAATTGACAATATCCCAGTTTCTCTCTCTGAGGAAGACGAGGAAATCATTAAATCAGTGGTATCTGGTTCGATTCCTTCGTATTCTCTGGAATCGAAACTCGGGGATTGTCGAAGAGCAGCAGCAATTCGAAAAGAGGCCGTGCAGAGAGTGACCGGGAGGTCGCTGCAGGGGTTGCCGTTAGGGGGTTTCGATTTCGAGTCGATATTGGGACAATGCTGTGAGATGCCCATCGGGTATGTTCAGATCCCTGTTGGTGTGGCGGGGCCACTGTTGCTTGACGGGAAGGAGTATACAGTGCCGATGGCCACCACAGAGGGTTGCCTCGTGGCTAGCACCAACAGAGGGTGTAAGGCCATTTACGTTTCCGGCGGAGCTTCCTCCGTGTTGCTCAAGGATGGGATGACTAGGGCTCCTGTTGTTAGATTTCCCACTGCTAAAAGAGCTGCTCAGTTGAGGTTCTACTTGGAAGATCCTCTCAACTTTGAGTCACTTGCTGTTGTTTTCAACAAGTAATTCTCTTCATCTTCCTCTTTTTTATATTTTGTTTTTTTTTTTTAACTTATTTTTTCTTTATATTTTTCTCTAATGAAATCTACGCATCTTAATTGATAACAGAAACCGAGTTATTTTGATTTTGTGCTTTTTTTATCTTATTGCTCGATAACTGCGTTTCTACTGAACAGAAATTTGTCTTTTACTAGACAGATTTCGTTCCAGTTTGCACTTAAGATGTTGATGGAACTGCCTCTGTTGAATGATTATGATTTATGACTTCCCATGGATCACTAGCAGAAACTAACTGAAGCATGTTTGGGTTTTGCAGGTCGAGCAGATTTGCCAGGTTACAGAAAGTTCAGTGTGCAATGGCAGGCAAGAATTTGTACATCAGATTCACCTGCAGCACTGGGGATGCCATGGGAATGAACATGGTATCCAAAGGTGTCCAAAATGTTCTTGATTTCCTTCAGATCGACTTCCCTGACATGGATGTCATAGGCATCTCTGGTAAATTTCAAATCTTTACTTGCTTAGCTTTTTTTTTTTCTCCCTATCATTTTATGGTTTCGATTTCAAGTCATGGTCAACTTGTTGAATTTTCAATAATGGGCTCTTGTATCCTGTTGCCAGGAAATTTCTGTTCGGACAAGAAAGCAGCAGCTGTGAACTGGATTGAAGGCCGTGGCAAGTCTGTGGTCTGTGAGGCTATAATCAAGGAAGAGGTGGTGAAGAAAGTATTGAAGACCAGCGTGGAGGCTCTTGTAGAGCTTAACATGCTTAAAAACCTTACTGGCTCAGCCGTTGCCGGGGCTCTTGGTGGGTACAATGCTCACGCTAGCAATATTGTATCTGCTATCTACATAGCCACTGGTCAGGATCCTGCGCAGAATGTGGAGAGTTCTCACTGCATCACCATGATGGAACCCGTGAACAATGGCAAGGACCTTCACATCTCTGTCACCATGCCTTCCATTGAGGTACAATTAGTTTTGATGTTTTATAGTCTTAAATCCTTGCTGTCTTTACCAATCGAGAACATTTTCATTTTACATTTAAGCTTTAGTACGTTATACCAAGGTTTCAATAATGATCTACATGATAATGCTTGTATTTTGATCACCTTTTGTTGTCAAAGTAGATGGTTTAGGGGAGAGGAAGGATGATTAGTTCTTTACCTCACGCTGATTCCGTGCAATCTTAGTCCTAGAAAGTATATTTCATCAGAATCTATCTCTGCAGAACAATCTAATATTCAGTACCCTCAATATTGATCTGAGGGTAGTTTAACAGCCAATTTGGTTCTTTCTCCAGCAAAACATTTTTCTATTGTACCCTTGTTGTCCTTTTGTTTTTCATTACAAGGAAACAAAGCTTTTGTTTATTGACAGGATATTGTACATGACACACTTCTCCGCCATGTGTACAGACAAGCAAACTATGTTGGAGGCAGTCTTATTCCTTTGCGGAATCAGCTACCAACTAAATTAGTGAACTTATCTTTGTTTAATTTGTTCCTTTTTATTGCATGCATGTCCAAGGACAGATCACGGCTGTAGATAGCTAGCAGGGAAAGATATACATGCATCTAGTTTGGCCATGATTGTGTATTGCTTTTTGAGCTTCTATTTACAATGACAATAATACTTCTTGCTTTTGATCTGTGTTAAATTTTATGAATTAGGTGGGTACAGTTGGAGGTGGCACACAGCTCGCATCTCAGTCAGCTTGTCTTAATTTGCTTGGTGTGAAAGGTGCCAGCAAAGACTCTCCTGGTGCAAATTCAAGGCAATTGGCATCCATAGTAGCGGGTTCAGTCCTCGCTGGGGAGCTTTCACTAATGTCAGCAATTGCAGCAGGGCAACTTGTCAAGAGCCACATGAAATACAACAGATCTAACAAGGATGTCTCCCAAATTATCTCCTCTTGAACTGGCCCCATGAGTCACGACAATGATACCATACAGTGAACTTTTAATTTGGAATAGAGACAATTAACCAAAGACCCAAATAAACATAAAAAAAAGGGGAAAGAAAAATAAAACGATAGATGAATGGAGAATTGACGATGGTGGGGAAGGAAAAAGAAAATTGATGGTTGGCATCTATTGAAGTGCATGTGGGTTGAAGGAGAAACAAACAAAGGAGATAAAGCCTATGTTTATAGTTAATAGTTGGTCCATATGACGTGAGGTCTTGTCACTTCCTGTAATTCTAATGGACTTGAATCAAAGGTTGGAGTTGTAGGAAAACACAGCGCCACCTGTGGAGTTAGATTCATTTCATTTTTCCTAAAATTTGGTTATTGTGTGAAAGTCTCTATTCTAAAGCTACTTTCTCAGGGTTGTGGTATTTCTACCTTTTTTTTTTAGAAAGTATAGATGTGCTGTAATTTTTCATTGTTTCTGTGTTAATTTGTATCTTTTTTAGGAAAGACTCGACATTTCCAAATGGGATCTAGAATTTATCAAAAAAATTTCCCCTTTTTTGTCCACCTTTTTCTTCTTAAATGTATATTCTTTTCTGATTAGCTTTCTATGTGATGCATGATCTTTACGGTGTGGAACAAGTACTTTGCTTATTATTATGCTCATGGTTTTTGCGCAGCAGCCATTTTAATCTTTTGGGTAAAGTGGAAATAGTAAAAGGAGACCTCCTAATTTGATAATTTTATTGTTCAAGAAGGAAGATAGTTGCACAATTAGTATTGGCTCTTAATCGGACGGAGTATAGATTGTATTCACACTTAAAATTGACCGTGATACGTGTGGACTTTGATACTTGTGCAACTAGCTTCCTTGTTCTAATTTTGCAATCGGTTTTAACTATCAAGGCAGTATGCTTCCATTAAACCATATGTTCAAATTGAGTGTAGAAACTAATTTTAGGTGAATATTATGCACCTATACTATATATTACATGCATATAATCCAGTTTTGCTCTTTCTCAGACATAAAAACAGCGTGTTCCTGCAATCTCATTGAGATCGACATTCGACCACGTGATGACTCTGATCTGCATATTAATTTCTGTAAAAATGGTCGCTTATTGGATTTATGTCTGACTTTTTGTCATGACATCTTAAAAAAATGTAATGTTTTTTTGTGGGAAAAAACAAAGGAGTTAGAATCCAAGAAATGTGGGTCACGTGGGGTGGGGATGGCAATTAAGATTTTGTGGGGATCGATCCTACAAAACTTAAATTTTATTCATCTCAAATCGCCGTCTGTGGGGATCGAACCCACGACCACGTGGTTAAAAGCCACGCGCTCTACCACTGAGCTAAGACGGCTGATCTTTATTAACAAGACAAGAAATGTTTATTAACACTTTAGTAAGAAATTTATAAAATCCAAAGTAAGTCTGAGCTTTGGGGTGAATCTAACTTTCTCCAACAATCACAAGGAAACCTTCTCTTCGGACAGAGTTACTGATTCTGAAAAGAGGAAATGACACAAGTGGAGTGTCTTTTTCATTTCCATTTATATATCGAGAAAGAAAAACGATATGTGGATTGCAGAACTGAAATAATGGAAATGGCATATAATATCCTCTCAACATGACCAATTAAGGTTATTAGAATTTCTTGAGCGTACGGTACGTGTGAAAATGGCCATTGTTGCATGTTATCAGCATTAGTCACATACTTTTTCAGCTTGCTTTAAAATGATTTTGCCCAAAAAGCCAAGATTTGCATATGTGAGATGGAGGCTGCACGTTTAACTACTCCATGAATATTTATCAAGGGAAAGCAACTTCTGAGTTCTGCATATCCATTACAAAGGCAGTGATTTATCATGGAGACTCTATAATGAAAATTTTGACCCATAATTCATCTTTTTACCCTTGATGATTGGATTACATATTTGTTCAACATAAGCTTAAACACATTATACTTGCTTTTAATCCAATATTTGGGGGAGAAAGCAGCACCATTTATAGTCATATAAATGCAAATTTCTTATGTATATTTAATGTATTGTATACATAAAATTTGTGTATTAAATTACACAAAATATATGGTAAATAGATTATAATTTTAATTCCTCAATTTATAGGAACTTTTCTTTTTGTAATTTTGTAATTAACTTATCACTTAAAAATGAGGACTTTTGGGTATGATTTCCTCCTTCAACTTGAATTTAAGTTATCTTCTTCATTTGATGAAAAAAAGAGCATTCATGCTCGATGTCTTATTTTAATGAGAGACTTGGAGTCATCATTTTGAAGGCTTCACTTGATTTATTGAAATTTTTGACTTCGGGAAGTACCTTTTGTTATATAAGCTTTTATTCTTTATTTATTAAAGAATAAAGCTTTTGTATTTGATTTCTTAAAATCTTTTAACTCATTGGAGTACTTTTGATTGTAGAAACTTTTATTTTTTATTTATTGAAAAATAAAATTTTGTGCTTAATTTCTTAAAACTTGAAAGACTTTTGTCTGTAAAGCTTTCTACTAGTCTTTTTTAGACACCTTTTTATTTATCCCTTTTTTCTTTTCTTTGTAACACTTAAAAGACTCCTCTAATAGAAGCATTTGAAATTTTATCTCATTAGATATAGAAGCTTTGCATCTTTGTTGTTTTCTTTCTTGTTTACGAGTTAAAGATTCTTTTATTCTTAGTACTTGAGAGTTTTATCTCTTCAGTTGCAAAAGTTTATCTCTTATTTCTTAAAAATTTGAAGATTTTTTTTGTGGAAAAACATTCAAAGTTTCCTCTCTTTATTTATAAAAATTTATGTCATTTCTTAAAGTTTTTTTTTGAATGATGTAAAGATTATTATGTGAAAAATTACTTGAAAGTTTTTTTTACTTGCAAAGATTTATGTCTCTAATTTTTTCTTAAAAAAAATCATAAAATATAAACTATTGCATAAGAAAGTATTTGAGAGTTTTCTCTGTTTACCTTCAAATATTTATATCCATAATCTTTTTGGAGGGGATCAAAAATTTAAAGATTTCTTTATTAGAAACATTTGAAAGTTATTATCTCTGTCTTTGCAAAAGGTCTTCTCCTCTCTCTTTTTATTTGTGAATCTCTAGTTTATTTATGGAATTCATGAGAAGGTATTTAGCTTCATAGGTCAAATTAGATCATTAAATCTCATATGAGTTGAGTTAATTTACATGAGTTTTGATCGATGTTTTCTAAAAATAAATTGAAAAATCTTGGACTATATATTTTATATTAATTCAAAAATAAAAATAATTTTATATTAGATGTACTAGATAAGATCATTTATTATTTGACATGTATATTTAAAAATAATAAATTTTGAAATAACTACCCACTAACAATTAACAATCAGTTAATAAACTATTATTTTGAATTTTTTATGTAATATTTTGAATCTATCTTAATAATTTTTCAAATATAAGGTCTAACATTATACAATATAAATAGGGTTGGAACACAACATTGGAGACAATTTTTTAGGCCACCTCATAGGTAGGACTTGCTTATGGAATTTTCAACTTGAAAATATTAATTCATGATTCACGATATTAGGTGCAAGATGATCCTCCTCTTGATTTTTAATAAACTCTGTAACCACGTTAGTAAGTCCAGTTACAATTTTGTTACTTGGAATGTGATAGTATACCTTCCAGTTTGTATGTTGCTCATGGATCACTCCAAACTGAATAATCAACATAGCTGCACAGAATGAACTTGCGAACTTTATCACCATTATTCCTATATTTTAATTGTTGTTTCTGCTTTGTTGTGTAACTACAAGGATGGTATAATTTTTTTCAGATAACTTTCCTTTTAATATTCTTGTGAAACAAGTCTACTTTGGACTGCATGACAGTACTTCTGATGAAGCTGATATCTGAAAAATCTCACCCGTACTGATCATGGAAGACAGACTTATTCTGTAATTGGATTTTGTGTTCAGGCTGGCCTTGCCATGGCTTTCGAGCGGTTACTAGCTGAAGCTGCCAGTTCCACTCTTGAAGAAGGTGCTCCCTTGATACATTCATTACTGGCTGGGGTAGTTGAGCATCTACCTGACGAAGTACCTGAAAAGCAGGACATCTGGAGAATGAGAAGAGTTGCAAATAGTGTAGGTGATGAAGTACCTGAAAAGCAGGACATCCGTCTGTAGTGCCTGTTATTCCCAGAAGATGCTAACTACGTTATAGGAGAAACAAAGGATAAAACTCTAGAAAAAGGTTCAGAAAGACTACCTCTCTTTCGGTAGGAAGATTATTTTCATACAAGAAATTATATCTCTTCCTAAACCAGCAAATCCAAGAACATATGT
>JANHAO010018388.1:0-13623 GCA_026873985.1 Saraca asoca
TCAAGTAGTCAATCTTCTGGGCAAAGTACCACTCTGGTGCACGGGGTTCAATGTTATATTTCTTGCAGAAAGGAACCCATTTCCTCGCAAACTCTGATGTTTCAGACAAAGCTTCAAATGTCAACATAGCAGCACCATCATCAGAGACATAGCAGGAGACCTTATCAACTGGGTAATCAACGGCGAGAATAGATAACACAGTATTGGCAGTCACAAGTGGCGGCTCCTTTAATGGATCAACAGTACTGACAAAAATGTCAACAGCTGCTAGCTGTGATGGTTCTCCTTCTTGGTCATATCTGCACCTCATACAATATTATATGAAAATTATATCAGAATGGAATAATAGAACTACATGCGATATGTCAATGACGATATATTTAAATGGAAAGAAAAAATCAAGACAATCTACAAAGGCCCTACCTCAGCGCAAGTCTGTCAAGATATGTTTCCCGGTTTACCGGGAGCCACTTGGGGAACTGATCCAAAATCCAGGATATGGCAAACCAAATCTCACATATAACTGATATTAACCACAATGCATATGCATTGCGCACTGGATTTGTTATTCGATAATGCAAGAAAAAGCAGAGGATGACCAAACGCAGAACAATGACCATACGGTATGGATTTATCCTAGATGATGGAAGGGAAACCTTCCTAGAAAGAGGCTGCCGAGCTTCATCATTCCTGGACAAAAATAAATAAGTAAATAAATGAATGCAATCCTGTCTTACACTAAAATCCAAAAACAAGGGGCAGACATGGACCTTAGACACAACTGGCTTGATTAGATGGTTTCAAATATTCAAGACAGAACTATCAACTTCTTATAAACCAGTATTCATTACCAAAGCGTCCTGGTCTTAATTATAATATATTATTATGAGATTCTTAATTGCTGAATAGTAAAATGACAGAAAATCCACTAGGAAACATACATGGGATCCAAACAAGCCACAAGTTACCAAAAAACTGAAGAAATAGAGCACAGCAGGTTCTTATAATTGAATAGAGTATACTCACAGCAAGGAATCATCCACAAGCACATCAGTACTTGCATCAATATCTCCAACTCCTCTTTCAGAAGCAGGTTGGCCTGTGCTCATCGGAATGACATTCTTTTCCTGTTTCATCTTCCAGCCATCAACTCTTTCTTTCCAAGCTACATTGCCCATTCCGGAGTCCACACCCCTAATATTTGCTGCACAAGGAAAATAATCAAGCACCTCAAATCACTATGAGATAATTATGTATGGAAACAAAATAGTGTATAAAGATAAATGAAAATGTGCACAGTAGGAGAGAGGGGATAGAGAGGTACGTGATTGATTAAGATCAGCTGAATATGTAAGATTGTGGACACGCTTTCCACCACCAACACTAGGAGAAGCCATTGAGAGCCTCTCAGGTGAGGCCGCAGATAATTCTCCAGACACCTGAAATTGAAGATTTGCCAAAACAAAACATTTTTCAAATCACATTCCTTGTTTTCTTCTTTGCTAAAGAAGGTTAAACTCATGTCATGTAAAAGGGTAATTCAATAACCTCTTGTCCACTGGTCAGCCTAGGAATGTCATTGTGAGAAACTTCTTTATCATAAACTGGAGCTCCAACCTCCTCTGCACGCGCATATGTCATGTGCCAGCTCAGCATGCGCTCAGAAATTTTCTGTTTTTGGTTTTCTGAAACATAATTAAAATCATTGGCACTATCATCACCACCGCCATCCTCTTCTCCATCTCCAAGAATTGCAGGACTTCCTGGAATCAATTAAACAAGTAGTGGCAAGCTAAGAGTAAGTAATAGCAATGCTTAAATATTTAAACCACATTGAAGATTGAAAAAACAGGTATGACATCATGAAAAATATTCTTTTTCATGAATAGGATATGTCTTGCAAGAATTAAAAAAATCCTAATGATGAAAGCAGAGGATATGATGATATGGTATTGAATAGCAAACTTCTAAAGCATATCTATGCAAATTATTTGTTATTTCATTCAGCAGTTTGCACTATATGCCTTGAGAATCTTCGAAACTAATGAATGGCAGACCGCATATTTTGGAATTATTTATAGAAATGATTTACCTTTGTGCCTCTTGTACCGGGTTTTGCACTGAGGGCAAGATTGATTCCCATCCTTCCTTTCATACTCATAGCACGGCCTGCAAACGGGAAAAGCACAGACACCGCATGCAGTAAATGGTTCCCCTTCGACCGTTTTGCCAACATTATCACCACAGATCTGGCAGACTTGGCCACCCACTGTCTTCATAGGCTTTGCCTGAGTATTTGAAGCATAACCAGAAAGAAAAGGTTAATAAACCAGATAATTCATAAAAAGTATAATAAGAAAATGGGAAACTTTCCAAAACTCACCCCAGTTTCCCCTTCTGACTCCATAGTCGCCTACTTATTTCTGCTCAGAAGCTCAATTTCAACAAAATATACGCATTACACGAAAGCTTTCCAACTGGACACGAAACTGTGAATTAGAAATTTAGCTATTAAAAAGCATAGAACAACTTGCAAAGTGAGATGTTTGGATCTCTTAATTTCTGCTTGGTTGCTGAGAAAGTTTGATCAAATGAAATGACGATCAGGTTCTAAACCATGGAATGTCTGATAGATGGGACTGAGGCGACATACTAATTACTCACTTTGAAATTAAAAAAAGAAGAAGTTCCTCGATATTCTCACAGATCATTAGTCAACTGAAACCTACTTCAGAAATGTCAGTCATTACTCAATTCTCGACTTGGGTTATGTTGAAAATAGACCCGATTTTCATTTCTCAACTTTCTCAGAAACCAAACAGACAGATAAGGCAATAAGACACTGAACACGAAAATTTTACCTCAAAAAAGCGACCTTTTCCACCAATTGCTCGCAACACAAATGAATCAGACAAATTCTCAAAAATCCCAATTGAGATTTTGGATAATGGAGCCAGATCCCTGCAGATCTCGCTAAACCAATTCAGCAATTCCCACAAAGAAATCAGAAGTCTAAATAAAAAACACGATAGAAAGAAACCAGACCAAATTGACAGAAGAGGAGACAGGAAAACAGCGATAAGCAAGCTAGCCTCTGTCTCTCTCTCCTCTCTCTTTCTCTATCTAACAACAGCTGTAAGTGAATGTATATAAATATGGAGGCTTTGTGAAGACGAAAAGGACAATGCAACTACAAGCTCAGTCCACGACACCACCACCGACACTTTCCATATACAGAGACAGTGTATGTTAGCTGAATACAGATCTTATTCATTCACTCGCTCGATCATTCTCTCTGCGTCATTTCCTCACTGAAAACCTCGGCGTGAATTAAGATTAATTAATGAATAAAGGATCAGTTTTTGTTTCCTTTTAATTCTTAAAATTTTTGGTTTTTTTAATTTAAGCTCTGTGGGTCAAGTTGAGCGGACAAAGTCGAACAGCTGGAATTTGGGACATACTATGAACTGTTACAGTTCCCAGTTATACCGTGTCTCGTGGGTCCTATATTACGAACAGACCAATAAAATTGTGCCACGTTCCTAATCTACCGCCACAAAAAAAAAAAAGTGAAAAAACACATTAAAAAAAAAGGAAATTCAGATTGTTTGCTTTTGTCACCATTTCAGATTATTATTTTTTTAATTTTCTTTGTTTTATCCTAACAAATGGGGTGGTTGTGGTTGTTAAGTGCGAATATGACAGATGAAACAAATGGAAGAAAGCAATAGGCATGAATCATATGATGATAATCATAGAAAAACTTCCCAAGGTGGTCTGAAAATCATTGCATGGTTGAGTTTTGAGTGAAAAATACGTATGAATGTATGAGAATTTTACTCTTTATTTGTATCTTTGATTATTTTTGGTAAGTCTTTAATCTTTGATTATAGTTATAATTAAGCATATGATGTGAGAAATTAACATGAAAATTTCAATTTCATATATTTCTTTCTAGCTTGATTAGATTTTTCTTTGGCAAATTTTTACCAATAATATGATGTCACATTAAAAAGAAAATAATAAATATAAAATATCTTTTATTTATCACAACAAAAAATTCTTAATGCATAATACAATATGATTCAGTATTTGATAATTAAATTTATCAACTATTCCTGCGGCCAATAAATTAATTGAAATTAATCAATTATAAAATGTGTGTTTTAAAAATCATACTGATTTGCAAGTTGTAATTTGTAATTATAGGTAAAAATATATATATAATTTTGTGAGCAAGGAATATTTTATTTCCCGATAAGGAAAGCACATATCACTACTCTTTAGAGAATATGGTTGTGTGTTGTTTTAACTAATTAATTTGATTTAGAAGTGGAAATTGTTTCGCTTCTACTTGAAGTATTCAGTGATTACATGATGAACAGTTCCTTCACTTCGAAGGAAGGAAGCTACGTTCATCACCACATATCCCTTATCCCTGAAGAATTCCAGTGGATAAGGTCTGTGGAAATCTAATTCAAATCTAATAAGAATTTATCATTCTAAATTTATTAAAGATTTAGAATTGTTAAGGATTGAATAAGGATCCGTTTTGAATTTAAAAAATATAATTGTGAATTTTTTATTTAAGAATATAAAATTTTTTATTTATAATAATTGATTTATTATAAAATATGTTATTTAAAAAAATCTAATATAATACTTTAAAAAGATTTAAGATCTATTATATATTTAATAATTAAATCTAAATTATTAAATAATGAATCTAATTTGTTAAATAAATATTTATTAATCTGCATAAGATTGAATTTGAATATTTTTTTTTCATTCCTATTAAAGATAATTTTTGTAATTGGAAGAAGTGACGAAGAAAATTTATTTTGATATTGTTATGTCTTTGTTATTTTTCTGAACAGAGTTTGATGGTTAAGAATGCGGCAGCTTTGTTTTGTTTTTCTTTTCTCCTTGGTCTTATATACTTATTGATTGAATCTTTGAGTCTTGTTTAGTTAGACGGAATGAATGAGAGTAAAAATAGAATAAAATAATTATTTTATAATTTTTTTTTGGTGCAAGTATGAACAGAATGACTATTTTAAATTATTTTTATGTTTAGTACAAGAAAATTATTTAAAAATGGAATAACTTTTTTTTCATTTATACTATTAAATAGAAATGTTCATCTTAGAGAGAATGACCATTTCATCAAATCAAATAATGGAATAACCATTTCATCATTTATGAATAGATATTTTTACACATTTAATTTTTACATCATTTATATATTCCAAAAACATCTTTATATTAATAAATATTAAAACAAGGACAAATTTTCAATAGTTTTAATATAAAAAAATATTTTGATAGTTATATTTTTAATAATACAATTCAAAATAATTAAATTAAATAAATAATTATATTTTTTATAAGGATGTTATAGTTATTAACTACTCTTTTTTATTATATTTTTTTATTATTTTGTTATATCAAATATAAAAATATTTATTTCAAGGCGTATCAAACAAAATTATGAAATAATCATTCTAATATTTCATTACATTTAACCAAATAAGCCATTGGTATTTTATAAATCATATCTTATGAAAAATTCTCTAGTAAGGAAGAGCGGCTACTAAAACTTGCAAGACAGAGAGTTAGGAGACAATAGAAAATCTGTTGCAATTAAACATCTTGATAGTCAAGTTAATAACAAAAATAGAAAAGGATATAATGTACTCAACTTATAAGCATTAGAGTTTACATGTGTTTTTTATAGTGGGATAGATGGTTTAAAGACATTTACCCCTTGTTTAAAATAAAAGAAAATGAGAATTTAATTCATTTGGATTTGAATTTCTGAATAATTTTATACATAAAATCAATTCCAAATAAATTAAATTTTTATTTTTTTTTATGGTTCCAAATAACAGATTAAATTACATTCCCCTAATAAAATCCAACGTAATTGGTGGTAACCCTAAATAGTAAGTGATTGTCACAAGATAATCATGTGATGGACCAAGGCATGTTGGTGGCTTGCAAATAATAAATAGAATGTTGCAAGCAAACCATCAGAAAGTCATGACGAGAAGGCGTAACCAGAGCAATTACCACTGAAAGTGCAACCACAAGTTAACGGCGGGATTAAGGCAGTATTAATTGTTATCAATATCTAAATTTCTAATTTTCTATTTTTTATCATTTGAGTTTTTCATAAATTTTGGCTTGGTATTTTTCTATTTGTATTATTCAGCTACTAATTAATTTTTTTTTTCAATTAGAGTTCTTGGTTGGACTATAGTTTGATTTTTTGGGAAGGACTTAAATTTGGCTGTCATAAAAGATCAAGACACCCCAAGACAAGAGAAGAATTGAGACAAGTTCTTGGTCTTGCCTTGTACAAACCAAAACTAGTGGCAGTTTGCTTCTAAGGTTCCTAAGCTGTCATATTTACTGTTGTTGTCGATATAGAAATCAGTGTTAGATGCAATGAAAATTTAACACTAATGCAGAAAGATTAAGCATACACATATTTATGAAGAATCAAGTACACTAATCTTATTTATGATCTTTCATGTAATGCTCATTGCTCAATCACACAAAGCAATTATTCACTCAATCACACTTTGATTGATCTCACTCTCTGTTTACAACAATTGCACAATATTTCACTCTAATCTCTCATTCTCTTTTATCACTTCTCATTACAATACACAGAGGAGCACGTGCACTTCCCTTACAGTGCTGCCAACTCTAACTATGTAATTCAACCATGTGTAACTAACTAACAAACTAATTAATCACAATTATTTTTTGGATTATTTTTTACAACACACCCCCTGATCCAAAACATTTAAAGACATCATTCTTAGCATACTCCTTAGTTTTTCATATCTATTTATCATCAATGGTTTAGTTAGTATGTCACCAACTTGCACTTCTGTCTTATTGTAAATCAGCTCCAACTTCCCTTTATTTACTTGCTTTTTCAGAAAATGAAATTTGGTCTCTATATATTTACTCCTTCCATGAGTAACTGGATTCTTAGCTAGGTTTATAGTTGATTGGTTATCCACACAAATCTTCGTTACTCTTTCAACATTCATATGCATCTACTCTAGTAAAGTTTGTAACCAAATTGCCTGACATGCAACTGCAAATGTTGCTACATATTTAGCTTCACACAAAGATAATGCCACAATAGGTTATTTATTTGTGCTCCATGAAAAAACAATATTGTAGAATTTAAAAACATAACCAATTGTACTCTTCCTATCATGTTGGTCACCATAGTAATCACTATTTGAGTATCCTAAAATTCCTTTTTTGCCAGAAGATGTATTATTAGTAAATAATAGTCCTTGATCCTTGATACCAGAAACATACCTTAGGATTCATTTTGCTACAAGCAGGTAAGAATATTTAGGAATATCCATAAACTTGCTAACTAAACTAACTCCATAGCATATATCAAGTCTAATGTTACATAGATACCTCAGACAGCTTACAATTTGCTTGAACACTACAAGATTAACTACTTTTGCATTTCTCTTTCTTATCAGTTTGCATCCTTAATTAACTGAAATCTTTATACTGTTACAATTTTGTATATTAAACCTTTTAAGAATATCACTGGCATACTTCCTCTAATGTATAAACATTCCTTTTAGGGTTTTAACAAACTCCATTCCTAAGAAATAAGATAATAATTCCAAATCTAACATTCCAAACTCTTTCTTTATAATTGCCTTGAACTTATCAATCATTTTCTCATCACTACCAGTAACCAGAGATCATCTACATATAAACACCCAATCATCATGGTCTTCTGATTAGCGACTTTGACATATAAGCCATACTCACAAGAATACTTTTCAAAGGTCATGATTCTTGAAGAAAAGATCAATTCTCTTGTTCTAGGCTCTTGGAGCTTATTTAAGTCCATACTAAACCTTCTTAAGTTTGTTCACCTTCTGCTCATTCCTTCATTCTCAAAACTAAGTTGTTGGCACATATAAACTTCGTTATCTAAAAGAACATTTAGGAATATTGACCTAATATCTAACTAATGCAGTTTCCAGCCTTTGTAAGCTACCACTACAACCACCAACCTCATTGTCTTGATCCTTGTAACAAGAGAGAATAGTTTTTTGTAATCTAGCCCTTACTTTTATAAAAAAAAAAAAAAAATCCCTTTCGCTACTAATTTGGCTTTATATTTTTCAACCTCACCATTGGTCCTACTTTGATTTTGTATACCTACTTCACATCAATTGGTTTCTTATTTTCTAGAAGATCAACCAAATCCTATGTCTAATTTTTCTCAATTGATTTCAATTTCTCTTTCATTGCCTTAGTGCAAGTCACTTCATTGATCACTTGCTCAAAGCTCTCTAGTTCACAGTCTGTAAATAAAGTAAAGTGCATTAAATCTCCTTCTTCATTCACTTGGTAAGAATAACCCTTAATCTCTGAGTCTGACAAATTGTTCTCTTATCTTGCATAATCTTCTGGATTTAAGGGTTAAGCCTTCATCATACATGACTTAATTATTCACCCTATAACTTAAAAGATCACTTTCATCCTTTATTTTAAGAAGTATACTTCTTTTCTCATCACTTTTCCCTTTTTCTATCTAATTCCAGGTTTTGGTTTCATCGATCAATAATCACATCTCTATTGATACTAATCCTATTATCCTTCGGATTGATCAGTTTGTAGCCTCTTATAAAATGATATCCTACCAACACTGCTTATCCACTCTTGTTGTTAAGCATTTTTCTCTTTTCTTATGGAATATGTACATGGCATAGTGAGCCAAATGCTCTTATGTGGCTGACCACATGTTTCTTACCTATCTACACTTCTTCTAGGGTTTTATTAATAAGCTTCTTAGTTGGGCATCTATTTAATATGTATATAACACATGAAACAACTTCTCCCAAATAATTAGTTAGCATGTCTTTTGTCTTTAGCATACTCCTTACCATGTGCAATATGGTTTCGTTCCTCCTCCTTGCTGTACGATTGTGCTTTGGTGTGTATATTACTGTTACTTCATGTACAATGCATTGATCATCACAAAATTCCTTGAATTTATTAGAATTATATTTACCTCACCATCAGTTATTAGCAATTTTGAAAGGCTTTTCACTTTGTTTCTCTACCAACTGCTTGAAAGATTTAAAGGTCTTAAAGGCTTCTAAGTTATGCTTGGTCAAATAAACCCATATTTTCCTACTAAAATCATCAACAAAAGGCTTTTGTGTTGTTTTCCCACCATGCATCCTTCACGAAACTTATCAAGTTGATCAATTGTAAGCAAACCAAGCATCATCCTTATTCTTCCTAACTAGTTTAAACTCTTAAAGTTCAAGTGTCCAAATATAAGATGCTAAATCCATGCCTGATCCTTCACAATAGCTCTTAAGCATTGGTAAACACCATTTTATAATAAAGGTCTCATTTTTGGATATAAGAGCCTTTAAGATATTTCTAATTTTCTCATTTGACACTAGAAATTCACCTCGTCTCATCTACATGTTATAGCCTTTTTCAAAGAATTGTCCCAACCTCAGAAGATTATTCTTCATTGTTGGTACATGCAATACCTCTGATATGAATGCATGATTCCCATTTCTTTGCTGAATCGAGATATTGTCTTTTTTTTCAATTGTTACAGTGCTGTTATTAGCAAACTTAACCTTTGATATTACAAATTTGTCCAATTCCACAAATAACTTCTTTCTTCATGGCATATGGTTAAAACATCCAAAATCTAAAAACCATATTGTTGATGTCGAATTTTGATAATGATCCAAACTCCGGCCAACGGGGGGATTCTTTAGGATCTCTGACCTATAACCGGTTCAGATATAGCAGGGCAAGAAAATAATCAAAAGAGAAGGAAGGAAGAGTAGAGAAGGAGGTACAAGATTTAATATGGTTCAGCTAAATCCGGATATTACCGGACCCTATGTCCATGGTAGCTTATTATTGATATAGTGTTTCCACAATATTACAGCGTTTTGTCTTGGTTTTAGCAAAGTTTTGGTAAGGAGTATGAGTTGTTCTTTACGGAGGGGCTCCTTCCTCATATTTATAGAGAAAATGAGGTTACAATGATAATTACATATGCGGTAAATCTATTACATTAGCATTTATTGTACAAGATAGAATATACAGACTAAATCTCTACTTTCAGCTACTACAATCGTCTTCTGCAAGCAGGACCCTATTTGTCCGTTGGGACAAGACATGACTTAATCTTCTGTCGAGCCTTCAGGTCGCAGGTTATGCTTTGCCAATCAGGTCATTTACCAATTTGTGAGTAATGGAGCTGAGGTCGAGCTCGCTTATCAGCCCGCGAGCTCGAGCTACGGAGATCACTTCGCGAAGCGACCTGAGGTCGTAGCGACCTAATCATTTCCTCGGACTGGTTCCTTTGCTATTTCTGAGCTGCTCGAGGGTCCATCTAGGACCGAATTTCACATACAACACATATATTAGATTTAGAATCATCAGGGTTTATAGTTACCATAAGCAATACATACTCATCATCTTTTTTCTCTTGAACAAATCTTATAATTTCTTCAGCTTGAGGGCTTAATGTCTTGGATCTACACTAATTAGTAAAGTGTATATATCTATGACACTTATAACATTTGATATGGGATATATCCTTGTTTTGTCATTCTTGAGGGTCCCAGATAAAGATATAAAATTGGATCTTACCCTTATTGCTTTAAAGGAATTTATATACACTTTTGAATATTATGAATTCTTTTTTTAATTTAACAAGAATGTGATTTATTCCTTTATATCAAGAGGCACAATAGAATATTGATAAGTAAATATGCAGAATATAGAATTTATAATTGTATAACTAGAATATAAATGTAAGAGCAGAAAGATAGAGATTAAAGATACAGATTTTTAAAGTTGTTTAACGTAAATTGAAATCATAATTCAAATCTACTTCATTGGATCATTTCTCAATCGGAAGACTACTTTTATTATGGAACTATCAGGATTAAACAAGCTCCTAAAATGCTAATTTAAAATACAAGAATTATAACAAGTTTCTTGCTAATCTAAAACAAACACAAGAATTAAAACAGGCTCTTACTAACCTAAACAAGATTCCTATCAACTTAGAAATCTCAATAGAAAAATAAAGATGAAAAAGATTAAGGTAAAGTAAGAAATACAATACTAAAAGTTTAAGAGAAAATTCTCAAACAGCTAATGTGAATTTAGCAGAAGTTCGATTCAAAAACTCTTGATCTGATTTGAAAATCTTGTGAAGTAGAGAAAAATCTGATTCAACTCTTTTTACTCTGTGTTTTTCGCACTTGTAGAAGAAAGAAATATATGAAATCTATTGAAAAATTGAAGGTGGTTAGAGTTTTTATAACTGTTGTAACCGACTGTAATAAAATAACTAATTTTTAGTTTGTGAATCGATTCAGAGTGGTTATAAGTTACAACTAATGAATCGATTTGGTAATTGTATCATAGCTTTTTGTAATCAGGTCTTGAATTAATTATTGAATTGATTCAGGTCAAATTCCTAACCTTCAGTAAAAGAATTTTTCAAAACTTTTCTTCATAAATCGATTAGTGAATCGATTCTATTATGCCTTTTCACAAGTTCTTTAAGCAATCGATTCTTGAATCAATTCACAAGGTGTTGTAAAATTTGTGCTTGTGAAAATAGTTTTTCTTCAGATGGTTTGTATCTAACTCATTATGAAAATATTTGTTTAAATCAAATCTCATTTGAATTCACTTACAAAAGATCCTATCAAAATGAAAAATTGCTAGACCTAATTTTAGATCTTTTGAATTACTTACTTTGAACCTGCAAAATAGATTAAAACACTAAAGTATATGTAATATAAACTAAAATTATTTTTCAATATTAAAATCAAGAAAAAAGTGTAGGTAGGGTAACCTAGGCTAATGATTCCCTCTACCTTTGGACTTTTGCCAAGACTTATAAGTACTTTGTCTCTCATGGCTTGCTTCCTTTTTTCACCCTCATGAGCATTTTACTTCTTGAAGCCTCTTCCATCATTGGTGTTTCTACCTTTTACATTTCCACATTTTTAGATATTTCTTCCTCTTCTTGAACCTTCACTTTCTCTTTCTTGTTTATTTTGAATTTAAGACTAAAATGCCTGTTCCATTAGTTTTTTAGAAATTCTTTCATTAATCCTTTACTCATTAGCTTTCAGATAAACCTACAATTCATCCACTACTATGATGCCTAGATCCTTTGATTCCTCAATTGTTACCACAATCTGATCAAATCTGGTTGTCAAGGCTTGAATGATTTTCTTAATAATGACAAAATCTTCAATTTTACTTTCATTGGTCTTCATCTAGTTCATCAAAGCTAGAACTTTTGTGAAGTATTCATTGATGCTATCTTTGTTGCTCATATGCAAAAGCCCAAATTACCTTTTCAAAGTCTGAAGCCTCACTTTCTTGATCTTATTTACCCCTTTATAACATTTTCTAGAATATCCCACATTTTCTTAGAGGTTTCGACACTAGAAATCTTTTCAAAGACCAAGTTATCAATACTTTGATAAATAAAATACAGGGCCTTACCATCTTTCTTTTAATTATCCAGAAACTCCTTCTTCCAGGCTTTGGTAGCTCTTTCACTAACCTTTGCAATTTCGTTTGTGACGACTTCTAAGATTTCTTGAAAACTAAACATCACTTTCATCTAAATACTCCATTTGTTGAAGTTCTTTCCATCCAATATTGGAAAGGAAGCATGAAAAGATCCACTTAGATTCGCCATAATCGAACGAGTTCTTGATATCAAAAGCTTTGGACACTAAAGTCTCTGAATATTAAAAATCTGTTGGAATCAAAGTTGCACCCAACAAAAATCTAACACTAATGTAGAAAGATTAAGCACACACATATTTTTAAAGAATCAAATGCACTGATCTTATTCAAGATTACTCATGCAATGCTCAATCACATAGAGCAATCACTCACTTAATCGCATTTTGATTAATCACACACTTTGTTTACAATTGTTGCTTAATCCTTTACTCTGATATGTCATTCTCTCTTATCACTTATCATTACACTACACAAAGGAGCACATGCATTTCCTTTTATAGTACAACCAACTCTAGCTCACTAACTCAACCATATGTAACTAACTAACTAACAAACAAACAAACCATAGTTACTTTTTGGATTATTCTTTACAACAAATGATTTAAATGTTAACAAATACAAAATTATTTTATCACCTTCAAGGTGACTCTTGATTAGAGTATAATCACTCTTAATTATCTAATTATTTATGGTTACATCAACATATTATTATCTATTGAAGTATTTAAAAATATCAATATTTTATTAATTATATTTTACCATTTTGGCTTACTAATGTATAATATAATGGTAATAATGCTCATGAATCAATGGCCAATAATTACAAAGATTTTAATGATAATATGTTATAAAATATAATAATTGGCAAATTGTTTTATAACCTATAATGTGTCTATACCATTTTAGTGGTGTTTTCACTCACTCACTCACTCTCTCTCTCTCTCTCTCTCTCTCTATGTATAAATGTGATCTTATACAAGGAATAAATATTGAAAGTGGTATATAAAATACATG
>JANHAO010018389.1:0-13618 GCA_026873985.1 Saraca asoca
ATAAGCTTAGGCATAGAGTTATCCATTTCAAATTCATTTGCTAAAATTTCAGAATCAATGACAATGTGTCTCTTCATCACATAGCGAGATAATTTGCCATCAGCATCTACTAAGTTAGCATAAAACATTTTTACAAGCCTAGGGTAGGATGTATCTTTGAAAATTAAAAACTTTTCAAGTGTATACTTAGCAAATAACTTAAGCAAATGGGTTGTCTTAAGCAACAGGTGACTAAAACACTTCAATGGTTCAACTTTTCTATTTTCAAAGGTAAGATAAGAAGCATACTCATTCTGTGACATGAAGAATGATTCCTTTTTATTTGATTGAGCAGGTCTGACTAGGGATTTGTCCTTGCGCTTTGCTGGGATTTTGATGCGCTTGGCCATTGTTGATAAGAAGGTTAAAAGATGCAATTTTCAGTGCTCTAGGGTTTTAGGTTGATTTTAGGAGGTTTTAGGAGAAATTAATAGTTAAAAGTGAAAGAGAATGATGTTGTTGATGTTTTTATGTAAGAAATTTGGTGAAAAATTGTTCGAAAGTGAAGATTTTTGAGATTATAGAGGAGAGGTGCTGAGAGAAAAGACAAATAGGGGGCTAAGTTACTGTTTGAAATGGGTTCGGCTTCGATATGAGTATTTATATTATCTCATGTTGAATCAATGTATGCATCGATGTGGAGTGCTAAAAATTACTAATGCATCGATTGTGGTATGAATTTGTTCATTAGGTATTCGTATGTGCATTGATTTCAACATTGGTGTGTGTATAAGTATTGTTATTCGCATTGAATATGCAATTGATGTATCTAGTATTTTAGAAAGATTAAAAAAAAATTTCAGCCTTCCCAAAACTTTGAAAACTAGGCTAAATCAAAGTATACATTGATGCTTGTAGTTAAAAAATGAGAAGTACATCGATTGATACATCGGTGTAAAGATAAAAAACTAGATAAATAACATTGATTAGTAAATCAATTACAATGCTCATTGTTTTAGTTTTTCTAAAATGTTTTCCTAAAATTTTAATCAAAAAGGTATCTCAAATTATTTGATGCTTTAGGCTCTTTCTCTATTCCTGCAAAACAAATTTAGCAATATCTCTAAAGCTTAAGTCAGTATTTGTAAAATACAAATCAAACATAAGGAATAAGCAAATTTTCAGAAAACTAAAGAGGAGTTTATCAGGGTCTATCTTGCAACTTTTATTTTGTATAATGAGCTGTTTCTCTTTCCTCACATATACCTGCAAAATTGAAATCAAATAGACTTGGCTAGTACCCAGTAGGATTTGGGTCCAAACTTGTTAGTGTTAGAAACAAAATTTCTGTTAAACCTTAAAATAGTAGCATCTGAATTAGACAAATACACCTTAGGTAACCAAACAAGCTTTTCATTGGGTTTCAACACATATGTTCCATTTTTATATAGACAGTATCTGATATGGTGGCCCTTGTGATTACAATAATAGCAGGTAATCTGTCTAGAATTCCTGTTTGATCTCTTCCTTTTATATTACTTGAATCCTAAGCCACTTTTATTTTGAAATTCTTTTGATTGTCTAGCATGTTGTTCAACATTGCATTGCTATTTGAGAATCCTTGTAAATTCTTATTCAATCTCTTTATTTCACACTTATAGGATTCATAGTATTTACATGCATTATTTTCACCAACTAATTTCTCAACTAGGATGTTTAAATTAGCATTTTCTTTTTCAGTCTGCTCAACCCTTTTTAGCGGACTCACATTCCTAATTTTAAACTATTCTAGCTCTTTATTAACTTTCTTTAATTCTTCTTAAGTTCTAAACAATGCCTCATGAATTTTTACACAAAGTTCTGTAGGATCCTCATGAGATTCATCATTAGAATTATTAAGATCATCAAAGGTTTCATCATAAGAATTATCGGCCTCATTTGAATCACTTACACAAGAACTGTAATAGAAAATAGGAAACTTTTGAACCTTTAGTTTTTCATGCTTTGCTAAAAGACAATGTTGTTCTTCTTTTTTGCTATTAGCCTCAAATCAACAGGCATAGGTGGTCTCCAAAGTATCTAAAATATCCTTCACTATTCTACACTTTGAAATTCTGGAGAATTCATTAGTAGGTAATGCACTTACAATAATCCATTTCAATTTAGAAGCAAGAGAGTGTTTTCTTTCTTCTTCATCAGTCCACAAAAGTTTAGATTTTGGTTCAGGAGTTCCATTGATACATATCACAGGATATTTATAACCTGATTCTAAAATTTCTAACATTTCAAAATCTACAACCTCAATACAAATCTTGATTTTAAATTTCCAAAAATTACAATTTTTAGAATCAAAAGAAGATAGGTTGTTCAAAGATGGGCAATTAGAGAAAATAGGTGAGTTTGAATCCATATTTTGATCAAACAAAGGATGATCAAGAGCCAAAGCTCTAATACTAACTATCAAGTCTCAAAGAGTAGCTAAAAATGCATAATTTAAATGGATCTTGCCCTTTTCTCATTGGAAAACTATATACGCCTTTGCTTTATTTTAATTCAATATCCAAACAACAAATATGATTGTGACCAACAAAATTAAATGTAAGATAGCAAAAAATAAAAATTAAGAGTAAGAATAAAAATCAGTGGATACAAAATTTTTAAAGTAATTTAACTTGAATTGAAACCATAATTCAAGTTTAGTCTATCTGATCTTTTTCAATCAAAAGACCTTTTGAATTAAAAATAAAAACTATTAGGATTAAAAGGCTCCTAAAATTTTAGTTTTACAACAAACACACAAGAATTTGATAGGCTTCATGCTAAAATAGAAAAATTGGGACAGGTTCTTCTAAACCTAAAGAAAAACACAAGATTGACAAGTTCTTGCTAACCTACACACGATTTCTAAATCCCTAGAAATCTAAAAAATAAAGAAATAGAAGTAGAAAAAGAAGTAGGAAATACAATACCAGTGTTTGAGATGAAAATCTCAAATTATGTAAGATAAACTCAGCAGATCTTGATCAAGAAACTTGATGGAATCTCCAAAAATTAATGAGGCAGATAGAGAAAAATGTTTTAGATCTTTATCAAATGATTTCTCAGTGAACTATGATTGATCTGTGAAGAATTGTGATGAAAATTGTTTCGAAAAATGGTGAGAAAATTGTTTAAATAGGAAACGAAGTTAGGCAGTTATAATTGTTGTAATCATCTATAATAGAATAACTAACTTTTAGTTTTTGAATCGATTGTTGCATCGATTACAAGTGATTACAACTAATTAATCAGTGTGCTAATCGAAGTGTAGTTTGTTATTCTCAGTCTTCGCATCAATTACTACATCCAAGTAAGTAGTTTTCCTAACTTTCAATAAAAGGAATTTTGAAAACTATTCTTTTTCAAATTGATGTGAACATCGATGTGTGTAGAAAAATTTAGAAACATAAATCGATGTACAAAGTGAAAAATAGTTTTGTAAAATTTTATTTTCTTCAAATAGTTTTTCAACCTCATTGTTTAGTTAAAAAGATTTGGATCAAAGATCAATTGAGTGTATTTATAAGAGATCCCATTGAAAATAAAAATAAATCCTAAAACTAATCTTGGATCTTCTTGAATCATGAATATATTTTGAATGCTATAAAACAAATTAACACAAATAATATATAATATCAAACAATAATGTGAAAAATTGATTAAAATTGTTTTTTATTGTAAAATTGTTTTTCAACATCAAAACAATCTTGTTAGTTAAATAGACTAATAATTTACCAATAAGGCTAACAATGTTACAATGTGTCAAATTTGTATATATAAATTTAATTAATAATAAAAAAATTATACCTGACATTATTTGAAAATCCATGATAGCAAAGTACTCTTTGAGCAGGTTCATTCCTTATAACCCAAGAAAAAAAAAGGGGAAAAGACTATATCTAAAGTTTTAATGAGACAACTATAACTCTACTAGGGTATAAGTAAGGACCTACTTTGTTATAATCTTATTAAGCTAATTAACCCATCATCATTGGCCTAGTGACAAAGTTCACACTACTAAAGTTCATTAATAGCCTAGGTGTCATTACAGGTCCAATGATTTGATTGCATAATTAATTGACTCATAATATTAGTTGTTGTGACATTTATTTAATCTAATAACATATGATTTAACTAGGGTAGCCCATGTAGGAAAATTCCAACACATACTACTACTCTAACTTTGGCTTATTCTTCATTTGATTTATTAAAAATTGGTCAGACATATTATCACCAACTAGAATCACAAAAGTTGCTTGAATTAGACTCAGTTTAGTACTGATTAATCCAAGTTGGATCATTCTCTATAGCAATAGATGATTCATCTTGCAACACATCTAAACATTTAATTGACATATGTTTATTTAATTAATAAATTGAAACAAAATAAATTTTATGAGAAAGTTCCTTGCAATGTTCAAAGTAGTAACAAATTCATTGCTTAACTTTGGAAGATGGTTGGTAGGTTTAGGTTCATAATCTTATAACCAAATAAAAAAAAAGTTCCCATTACTCAAAAGGAGAATCATGAAATGATGCACTTAATCAATTAGAATGAAAAAAACCCATAATCCATAATAACATTATCCAACAATAATTCAAATCTAGATAATAAAGATTAAAGAAGTTAGGTTGAAAGATAAATGGAGATAGATTGGGAAAAGATTTATATATATAGTTAAATGAGAAATTAAAGTGAAAAAAGATATATTTCAACAAAAAAAAATTAAATGTAATCAATTGTATATTTTTGAGAATGTGGGAAGAAGATTAATGAGAACTCCATTAAGGGATTCATCAAACCTTGATAAATGATATTAAGATGAATTACCAAATTGAAAAATAATGCACAAATAATAACTCGAAGAAAGAGATTATCGATAGAACTATGAAAAAAATGATGAAAATGAAACAATTCCCAACATAAATATTTGAGGAAAAGAATTATTTTAGTAGAAAAATTAAATATAATTAGCTCTTTATTTTCAAGAATGTGTGAGGAAGATGGATGATAACTCCATTAAGAGATATATAAAACCCTAACCAATAATATTAAGATAAACAAATCAGTTAAGAAAAAATTGACACAAATAAAAGCATGAAGAAAGAGATTACTAATAGAATTAAAAAGAATGATGGAAATGAAATAATTCCCAACAGGAAAATCTTCATTGATTTGAATATAAAGAACCAACAATTAGATCTGATACAAAGTAGGATCCCCAAGGCCACTACCTCAAACATTGCCATCCAAGCATAAAGATAATATAAAGTGAAAAATTAGAAAAATAGAGAATGAAATATGAGATTGTACACTAATTTTGAATTTGGATCCTCTTAAAACATAGATAGCAAGAATACACAAATTTATCTAGAGGAGGAAGCTACAACACGCAATATGATCTCAACTAATAAAAAAAAGATTGAATAAAAATGAAAGAATTTCTCATAATAGTAGATATTATCAATTTCAACTTCTTGAGCAATAATACAAGAAGTTAAAATGACTTATTAAAACTAAAGAGCAATAAGTTAAAAGAAAAAAATTGAAACTTTTGCATTGCATTTATGAATGAATGAAATTCCTCACCTAATGAAATTGAAGGAAAGGAAGATCTTCCCAATGATCATTGAAGAAGAAGAAGAAGTGACTATCACCATTGTTAAAATCTTAAGTAAATGACCATTCATTTCTCAGCTAACCTTCATTGGCTTCCAAGGATAGAATAAGGAAGAGTTGAATTGGGAAGTACATTTTTTGGATATTACAATCAGTGAGCATTCTGAATGGATCGAAAATAGAGCCTACCAATTAATCAAATAAAAATATAAAACTATTTATTTTTTGTTTTAAATTTAATTTAATCGTTAGTTACTTTATATGCTTTTTACAAAGAGTAAAACTCACTTGTTCTGTATTAATTTGTAGTATTTGGAAAGTAAAGTTCACTTGTCAATTTAAAACATAAAGCATTGTCAACTCTTAAGCATTCCTAACTTTCTTTGAAAGGATATCTTCAGTACAGATTATTTATTACTTTTAAAGACTTTAAGAGATTTCCTGTATTAACTTTGAATAGCATAACAAGGTTGTTACTTTAATAACCATATACATACATTAATATTTTTTATCATCTATTTGATCAATATATTAATATGCAGAAAGACAATGAGTTTAAGTAAGTCAATATGATCCTTTTGATGCTTCTGAAGCAAAGTTTTTCTACATCAACAATCCAATTTTTCTTACTGCTGATCTTGTTTTGATAAATGTTTAATATGTATATTTTGTTTCATCTTCATTGGCAGTTGTGCAAGAAAAGTAGTTGGTGGCGCCTAGTGAACATACAGATTATTCATGGGAATGATTATTGTCTAATCATAGTGTCTATCATAGTACATTATCTTAAACTTTTATATGAAAATGTGTTTTAGATATGAAATCAGGGAACATCCTTACTCCTAATTGTGTTTAAGTGAACCGATGATTAAAGGTTCATTTGTTCTAAAAGAAAAATGCTTTTTTGGAAATTATTTTTCTTGTAGTGATTTTTATTTATTTATATTGAAAATTAAATAAAAATTATCTATAGAGATTCATGAACTCACCTGACTTTACAAGCAAGATAAGGTACAACTCATATAAGACCTTTGATTCCAATGATCTTGTAGAACAGTCCTGGGATGATAGAAATAGACCCAATGGCTTCATCAATAACTAAATCCATCAAGTATAATCTTGTGTGCATATTTGGATATTTTTGCTCATTAGCTCAAATATTCCAATAGCTCCCACTCATACTAGATAATACTTGTGACCACTTCAATCGAATGAAACAATTCAAACCAAAAAATAACAAGACTAAGCTCATATGCTTTATGCATATTTACAATAAGTATGTGTCATCTAAGCATAAAAATAAGACCATCCCACCATGCGATTGTTAAGTATATATAGGAGACTTTTCCTTAACCAGATCTAACTACATGTCACAAGTAAACAAAATCACAAGATAACCTACAAGTTATCATGATAACCCTCAAATTACCAAGCTATTTTGTGAACATTGATTATGCCTGTAATACCCCTAAACCTAGTTGATACCTATTAGTTTGGCTATCTTCAATCCCTTTGTTGAGTAGGAACACATCCTTAACTCATGAAACATACCAAATAGTGAGTTAACTCTTCCATCAAAATTATATAGCATTTGATCTTTGTCACGCCCCAACTCCCGGGCACGTGACCGGCATAAAAGGCCACCTATAGGGAACCTCCTACAAGTCTGACTATGCATACTGACTTATGCATACACATTTATTTCTGTCAAAAATTCAGTAGAGTTTCCCCCATAATCCAGATGCCCAGGCCCCAGGCCTTTATACACAACAAGAGCCACACACCCATCAAAACTTGTATAACAAATAAACAGACACGTAATGGCCCAAACTAGATAACAACATCCTACTGGGCATCCAGGACTCAATTTCAAACATAATGTAGTAAGTATCCCTATCCAAATGCCAACTCACAACACCAATTTATACCTTTATCTCTACGTAGAAGGCCATCCAGTTATTGAGAGTACCAAAATCAATGTGGATGCTCTGGGGCTCTGAAAAATATAGAAATAGAAAGAGTGAGTTTCTAAGAAACTCAATGAGTAAACAATCCTAAAAATCATCCAAAAATCTCATTTAAAAACCATATTTGAAAATATACATAAGTATCAATATAACCGTGTAAGTGTGCTTACCCATTTTGCAACCATAATATCAATACACAGTTTTAAAAAAAAACTATGATGTAGTAAGAAAGTTATGCAATGGAAAACATGATATTCAACAACATAGTAGTAAACAAGGGAGAAAACCAATAACTTTCTAAAATTTCATTAAAACCCAATATAGTAAAACATACAACTGGATTCCAAATGAATAATTACAAGATGTAACCACCATAATATAACATAATCAATGTCATAAGCCATTTGACACATCTGCCAAATGCTCATGAACACTTTATACATCTCCGTACACTTCCACCCTTATCCACTCCTACCTGGGGAATTCACATGTTCCTAAGTGCACTTGAAGGTTACCACACAAATTTTTCAGTGGATCCAGTATTTTAATCATTTTCAAAATCACATCACACAACATAAAGATTTTTGTACCGATAAGCAACATTTATTAAACATATAGAAATCTACTAATGTATTTTCATTTTCAATTCATCACATAAGAAAGTACAACATCAATATCAATAATATAAAGCAAGATGGAAAACGTAGAGTTTTAACATGACAAGTCATATCAAATACACATACAACATATAATATATTTTCAAATTCACTTTAATATTCATGTAGATCTTACTATTAAAAAAATTATAATTTTATATGGGATCCTTAAGTGAAGGGGGAAATGTTCACTCACCTCAGGTGCTCCTTACAACTAGCTCGACTAAATTCCAAATCTACTAAAATCTTAGACCTTGGATATTTACGAACTTCATACTTTATCCAGGATATGTCTAAATCACAATAACAACAAAAATTTCCATTTCATCAATTAAATATTTTCAAGTTTCTACACAAATTTCTTGACATCTAGCTATCAGAATATTATGAAATAAATTGGATGATTTAGAAATGTTCACTGTGTTCCAGAGTACTAGCTGGTAGCTCACCACCAGCCAGAACGCTGTCGGGGGCCTAAAGTCACAAGCTGGCCAAACCAGTTGTAGCAGAGGGAAAAGAGAAGAATCTATACAGCCATTGCGTTGTCTAGCCATAAAAGTCCATCGGCCAGAGAAAGAAACTCACCACCATAAAAAGGAAGAGCTTGGCCGAGTCACAACGGCGCTGGCCAAATAGGAGTTGCTTGCCAGTGCTGAGGGAGCTTTGAGCATAAAAGGCTGGACTTACGAAGGAAAACTTCACAGTGGAGGATAAAGAGTTAGGATAGTCCACCGATGGTCATCGTAGGTTAACATGGAAGCAGAACGGTAGCCGAAGGAAGAAAGCCAACCAGAGGACACAGCTACACAAGGGGCTTCGAGTTTTGCACTACAGGGTGCCAAAATAAAGAAGAGAAGCTGGAGAAGGAAGGTGATTGGCTGGAAGGAAAGGCCAAAGAAGGAAACTAGGAGAAGGAAGAGAGAGAGTCGAGAGAGAGAAAGAGCTGGAAGTTTTCAGAAAAAGAAAGAATGTGCCCAATAAAAGAAAGAAGGCTGGGGGAACTAGCTACCGATTGGGTCGATTCTCCAAAATGGGAAAATTTTCAATTTGGTTCCTAAAGTTTCCACCACCTTTCACTAGGGCCTAACTTCAAATAATCTTTCAATTTAGTCCCTGCCAAATTTTCAATTTGGTCCTTCTACCACAAATTTTTTTTCAGGTATCATAATCTTATTACATAAGTAATATGGCATCTTATCAAGTACAAATGACAAAATCTTTGTATTTATGTATCATTAGATTTTTCCTTTTGTACCATTATTAATAACCCAAAACCATGCATCTATCCAATCAAGTTCCTTCAAACTGAATTGTCATAGTCATCTTAGTCCCCTGTCAAAGTACTCTAATTTCAAGCCATCAAATAACAAACAATAGTCATTAAGAGTATCAAGGTAACCAAAGCACATTTGATTATAGAGAAAACTCACACACTTAAAGATAGATATTACTTCAAGTTATTCTCTATATGGTCATTTATACATGGGTGATATGCATATGTGCTATGGTATAATTTCTCACATAAATGATTAACCCACAAAATGAGTTGTCATCTCCCACTTAACTTGTTTGACATGAAATTCACCTAAAACCTCTACTTGAACAAATCAAGAAAAAACATGATCTCCCATTAGAGAAAAAAATAAGTTTTGAGAGTATATGTTAGCAAATACCATACAGGACAAGTTAATCAACCTTATGACTAACCTGAATTCATCACATAAAAGAATTCACACCCAATCACATAGGTTAACATATATTTGTGATCATACATGCTCAGTAAATCTAATATTACCTAATCCTAAATAAAGCAATAATAATGCTAATTTAAGGTGACTATAAGAAACTCAAGTTGTTACAAATTAGAAATTGTAACACCCATTGAAATAAGGCATATTTCCTATTACATGACATGTCATTGTGAAAAGTAGACTATGCTTATTTACTTGAGTAGTCTAATCTCTATTTTTGCATAAAGAATAGAGTTGGATTGTTCATGTGAGAGAATCTATCCACAACCTATGTTTGACACATCATAATTGTTTTTGGTGAAGGAAAAACAAAAACATGCATGAAAATAAAGAATATTCATCACATTAACACATAAGCAATACATTCCTTTAATCTAGATGGGTACTAAATAAATGACAATGGAAAGAAAAAAAATATAAATAAGGAACTATAGATTACAGAGTCCTATTGCTTGAACATGCTTGGCAAATAGGGCTGGTGGAATAGGCTTAGTCAATGGATTCACCACAATTTAACCCATAGGCATGTATTCTAAATGTATTTCTTTTTCCTTAATTGCATCTCTTATAAAGTTATACTTAATCCCTATATGATTGGTCTTTCCATGATACTTTGGATCCTTTATATAAGCTAATGTGACCATACTATCACAATGAATAGTGATTGGCTCATTAGGAGCCCTAACTCCTAAATTTTGAAGTAAAGGACCAAGCTATAAGGCTTCTTGCACAACAGCGACCCTAGCTATAAACTTGGCCTCCATCATGGATAAAGTTATGCAAGTTTGTTTCTTACTACTCCAAGAGATATCTCCATTATTGAGTAGAAAAAAAATAACCAGATGTAGACTTATATCTATCCCTACCCCAATTAGCATCAGTGTACCTTTGTAACCGTAGGTTACTAACTTGGTAACATAACCAATAATCCTTAGTACCTTTACGGTATCTAAAGACCCATTTAACACAATTTCAATGCTATTAGCCTAGATTAGATGAATAACAAGCTAATAGATCCATTACTTGGCTAATGTCTTGTTGCATACATAACATGGCATACATTAGACTTCCAGTCGCATTAAGGCATGGAATAGTTTTCATCTCTTCTTTCTTTTTAGGAGTGCTTGGATGCATTAACCCATCAAGCTTAGAGTTGTGGTCTAAGGGGGTACTCATTGCCTTAGAATTATGCATGTTGAAACGCTCAAGAATTTACTAATATAAGTTTCTTGTGACAACATTAACAAACTTTTAGACCTATCCCTCAAAATTTTAACTCTAAGGATATAAATAACCTCACCTAAATCCTTTATTTCATAGGTAGAGGATAATCATTTCTTGGTTGTATACACTAATTCTAAGTTATTACTGGCCAATAGAATGTCATCCACATAGAATGACATTATTGCAAACTTATGCTTTGAATACACTAAATATACACAATGGTCCTCATCTAGCATCTTGAAACCAAAATTCAAGACTGCCTCATAGAACTTCAAGTACCATTGTCTTAAAGCCTGCATAAGACCATAAATAGACTTCTTAAGTTTGCAAACTTTATTCTCATAATCCTTTTTGACAAAACCCTCTAGTTGTGCCATATAAATCTCTTCATTTAAATCACCATTAAGAAAGGCGGTCTTAACATCCATTTGGTGCAATTCTAAATCAAGTTTAGCAATAATGGCTAGAATCAACATAACAGACTTAAACTATATTACAAGTGAGAAGGTATCTTTACAATCGATCTCTTCTTCTTGAGTATATCCCATAGTAACTAAATGTGCCTTGTACCTTTCTATGTTACCATCTATATTCCTCTTTATTTTGAAAACCCATTTGCTCCCAATTCCCTTTTAGCCTTGAAGAAGATCCACTAATTCCTATACTTGATTATCATATATTGAATCCAATTTATCACTCATTGTAATTAACCAATTCTCATGATCTGGACAATCAAAAGCTTTTTTATAATTATGTGGTTTATCATCCAGAGATATGGCCAAGCAAGCCTCACTTTGATTCAAAATCCACCACTTAGGTAGTTTGAATTGCTAAGTGGAACAACGAAGAAGAGAAGGCTCAATAGAGTTTGCTTTCTAGCATCTCCCTTATCATCAAAATTAGAATGTTGTTGTTGAGGTTCAGAAATCTCAATAAAATGGGTTGAACCTATTTATGATCAACATTATGATCATGTTGAGCAAGTGTATCCTCCACAGGTTGATTAGAATCAGGTTCACCACCTTGATCAGCCACTGGTGGTTATATTAAGCTCTTACTCGGAATAATACCACTTCTACTTGACATAGAATGTCTAAAATCAATAAGTTTGTATAGGGTTTATGACTTATCAATAGTCCCTATAGATGGAAACTAATTCTCCAAGAAGGTAGCACCTATTGACTCAATAAATTTTTTACCCCTTTACTCAAAATCAATATACACATATCCACTGAAGTGTTTAGAATAGCTAACAAAAACACATTTCCTCTCACAGGGCCTGAGTTTACCAAACTCATGATTCAGAGTATGGCTATAAGCTGCACAGCCCTAAGGCATGAGATTACTTAAAACAGGCTTTCTAATAGTCCAAAGCTCATAAGGAGTAGTAAGGACAAATTTGGAAAGCACTCTATTGAGAATATGGATTGCCATGAGTAGGGCATCTCCCCAAAAGGAAAGATCCAAGTTGGCCTTTGCCATCATGGTCCAAACCATATCAAGGACAGCTTTGTTTTTCCTCTTTACCACCCTATTCTATTAAGGTATGCTAGGGATAGTAAGCTATCTTTTTATTCCTTTTTCTTTGCATAACCTCTTAAATTCATTAGATAACTAGTCACCATTACTATCAGTCCTCAAGGACTCGATAGTTCAATTCAATTAGTTATCTACTAAAGATACATAAGATCTAAAGTGACTTAACACTTCACTTTTGTATTTCAGAAGATAGGCATAGGTATAACTAGTACAATCATTCGTGATTATACCTATAACCAAGTCTTGATACCACATTTAAAGGTTTGCTTACATCAAAATGAATTAATTGCAACAAATAATCATATCAAACACCTTTTCCAAATGATTTAGAGTATCCTTACAAGCGAGACAAAACTCATAAGTTGGGAGTGAGACCTTAGATAATGATTAAAGTAGGCCACTTTTGGCTAACTTATGCATCCTATTTTGGCCAATATGTCCTAAGCTTGAATGCCAAACAACTTGATCATTTGACTTCATAATAAGGCAATCACCTAAAGAACTACTATCATTAACAATAGTATCTAACACAAAGAAACCATATTTAAGAAAAAAAAGTACATAACTCGACATTATTATGAGAAATATCCAATACACCATTATGAAAATTCAAACTAAAACCAAAACTCATCAAACAATTAAGGAGATTAAGTTTCTCCTTATTTCAGATACAAATAAAACATCCACAAATACTAAATGATTTATATTAGACAAAGGTATTTTGCAAATTCCAATGGCTTCTACTTCTAAACGAGAGTTGTGATAACACAAGATTTGACACATTTATTTGCCCTCATGCTTAGCATTTTAAGAGCTAAAATGTCATGTTTCCAGTTGAGTTAA
>JANHAO010018390.1:0-13618 GCA_026873985.1 Saraca asoca
TTCATCTTATGACATAATGATAGGAAGGTTAAATTAATAGTTTTGATTGAGCTTATTGGCTATGATTTGAAGGAAATATGATTGAGTTTAGAAATTGAAGTAACTCCCTAAACTAGTAAATTGAGTTATACCAATTCTAGATATTGCTTCCCCATTCTTTAATAAGTTATGATATATGTAAGCCACAAAGAGTAGTTACCGATTAAAGTTATTATTTTTATTAAATTTCTCTATAACCACAAGTTACTAATCCAATATTAAAATGGTATTGTTTGAGATGTTTGATAGAAGAACATGTAGATTTCTAATAAATTAGTTTAAGCCAGGAAGGCAAAGTTATTAAAACTAGATCTGGTAGCAAGTGCTAGTGGGAAGGTATAACTAATCCATGATCAAATAAAGGTGACTTAAGATAAATGAAAGTTGTGTTTGAATAGGAAAAGAAGAGAATTAGAGTTTGATGTTGACTTATCAATTGAGATGCAAGGAATCCATCCGGTATTCCAAGTTTTTATGTTGAAGAAATAGGTTTCAAATAAGTTTCATATTGTAAGAAAAGAAATAGAGCAAAAAACTATGATGGTATATGGGGAGCAACCAATAGCTATACATGAATGACAAGTTCAAAAACTATGATCTAGGGAAATTTTCATGGTCAAAGTGATGAGGAGCCAATGTGATGAGCAGAAAACCATGTGGCAATTACAATTGAGATATGAGAGAAATATTTTTGATTATCCATCAAAGAATGAGTATAATGAATAGATGTACAATGTTATCTATGGTAAATGACTTGTTTGTTAAACCTACTATCGTAGTTCAGAATTCAAGGATGAATTCTTTTTAAGAGGGAGAGTTGTAACATCTCAAATTTTCTAAAATGAATTTTTATAACAAAATGACTTTTTGAAAAAATTTGAAAAGGGTAACTTTGAAAAGTTTGAGAATTCGAACTCAAAGTTAAGGAAAGAGGAAAAATGGCTTAAGACAAGATAAGTCAAAAAGGAAAGTTTAATCAAATTTTCTTCTTTTTCCATTTTTACCCTCTTGAAGCTAGTTCTCTCTCTCTCCCTTTCAAGCTATTTTCAGTTGCTTCATGTAGCCAATTAGCTTCTTCTCCAAGTTCATACTCTTTTTATACCGGCTCACTTTCTCTCTCTCTAGGTAATCCTTCATCCTTCCATATAAATTTATTGTATTTTTGCAGTTAGTTCCTCTCTTCTTCCTCTTCAATTTGACATCAAATCTTGTTGATTCATAGAGTGAAAGTTGAGATATAAATTTTTGAAATCTACTATCACTATTCACTTCCTTATTTAGCCCATGAATCAATCTAATTTTTAAAGTGTTTAAGAGCTTGAATCTATTAGATATAGCTTATTTCTATTAAATGGAACCATAATCTAATCATGTATGATTAGTTGAAGAAGAAAAAATCCTTGGAAAATCTAAAATTAATAAACTCTTCTTTTATATTCTTGAAGAATATCGAAAATCTTCGTGACGTCTATCTAATTTGTTTGTTTCTAGCTACTAAAGTGAGTAATCCATACTTTTTTTTGTGAATTATGATGTGTTCTTGCTTGTGATTTGTTGGTGCAAATGGATAAGATGAGTGTTTAGTGATTGTGTAGCCAAATTTAAGGATGAATGGATCTATTGAGATGATGTTGTTTGGTTTGTTGTGGAAATAGCTAAGTCGTAAACTTATTTAAACTTTCAAAACATATTGAAATAATGACTTTTCGTAGAAAGTTAAATAGAAAGTTGCTTCCCTTTTTTTCTACTTTTGCCATGTAAAACCTGCTTGTGCATTGAATCACAGCTTTTTAAACTAAACCTATGACCATGCTTGCAAAAATCTAATGCTTTTGTTCTTACAATTTGACTCTAATTTTGAACTAAATTTGTATGATTCGAATTAATATTTCCTACTCTGTTTTTTGATTCTAATTGTAACTTGGCTCATGCTTAAATTTGAACTTCCTGAAAGCTTTTAAATTTTGGCAGCCAAACTCGCATTTTCAACTAAATTTCCTCAATTTTACTCAAATTTCTTCAATGATACTACTCAAATTTTAAACTTGATCCTGCTTGCGATTCTAATTGTACCTCCAAAATTTTTCCACTTTTTTCAAATCAAACTTCTGTCTCTTTAAAAATAACTATATTTCTTTGGGTCTAAACTTGCATAAGATATAATTAAGTTGAATAAAACAAATGAGAAGTCTTGAATGAGTAATTTCTAAGTTAATACTAATTAATCTAGTAATTGTTCATACAAAAATGTTATGGAAGCAATGTGGATAGTTATAAAGATAATATAATAGAGAATGTGTGTTTGAGATAGTAATGAAATGATGGTCTATATATGGATAATAAGAAAATGATTGTGATACATGTTATAATAATGGGACCTATATAATTATGAATGAGGTCTAATTTTGAATATTTTTTAAGAACTAGCCTATGATAGATAATGGCAATGATATGTGATATATGCGATAAAGATGTTATGACATATATGTGAATGATAGATGATGTGATAATGTGATGAAAATGATGCTATTAAGATACTTGGAAAATTTCCCATGAAATATGGGATGGCAAGTGATGAATGATTGTGATTGTGGAAATGCAATTACAATGAATGGTATTATGTATAAAGCTTGATAATGTGCACATGACATTGAATAGTATGTGGTGATCGTTGATGGATTTATAATTGTCGTAAATGATCATATAGAGTAAAGCATGCTTATGCACATGATATTTGGTATGGTATACGATGTTAAGAATGATATAAGAATGATGGGTAATGGTGAGCAATAATGAACTGGATCTTGGATTTGCATGTTTCAAATGATGAAGGGGCATAAGGTAGGTGTTGGAAGGATAAGGCAGGCTTTGTGCGGGTTATGGCTAGAACAAAATATTAAAGAGGTTTCCATTGTTTTTCTTTATTATGTTGTTTATTGGAATTGTTAATCAAATATATTGAAATGTGATAAAATATGACTAGAATATGTGACTTAGTTACTAACAACCTAAAACTGTGTGAATAATATGATTTATAACTGTTATTCTAAGAAATCTTGAAGGAAGATTTAATGTGGTAAGACAATGTGATACACACACATATGATGACTGAGCCATGTGAAATGCTAGAAAGTAATATAGTATTGTAACTTGGACATATAATGATTGATGAGAATGGCTTATGGCTATAAGAAAATCATGGTTCTTTATAGTGTGACAATTCAAAATGTATTGTGATATTACTCAAAGTTGATCTCTTAGGTCTTTATGATGTGTTAGTTAATTTTGGTATGAGTTATGCTTTCTAAAACCCAATGTATATGCGTTTGGTTAAATGTTGATAAATTAATAAGTTAGGTATAGATTTATCTCACTAAACCCTAGACTCATTCTTTTGTCGATTACACTTTTTTAGATTCTTAGGAAATTATTGTTAACCCACCTTTAAGAAGTAAAGATGGGCAATAACTTCACGGAAATCACTACAGATGTAAATGCCACCACAATTGAGAGTTCTTTAGGAGTATATGTATATCATGAACTTTTTGAGAGCTTGTTGAATGAAAGTCTAAATGGGCATGCGTCATGGTTGGCAATGCCTCTATACATTATAAAAACATGTTTATATGTCAATGTTTCTCCCTTCGTCTATAAGTTTGCCCTATTAACCACTTGAGTTTAAGTATATAAGAATAGGAGATATTAAAAAATTATGAGTAGAAATGAATAATAGAGATAGGTTAAAGGCTGGTGATTATTAATTAGGGATTAATATTCATGCCAGTCATGACCAAAAGTTTGGGTCATGACAATAAGGCCTAGTTCATGGCTTGCTGATACATCATATATGGATCGACTTTAACATGATCAAAATAATAATCACAAGGCTCTTATACAAACCTTTCTACCTTCATAGCTTCATTAGGAATCAAATGAGTAGCGTATCAAGAAAGTCAAGTGAATTAATCATCATATTCACTCACAGATAGGTTTTCTTGCTTCAAATTCTCAAACCTATGGGCATTCACTTGCTAGACACTGGGAGGGAGAAATGAATCAATGAAAGTTTCTTGGAACATTACCTAAGTTAAAGGTTCAGCATCAACAATCTACCCCTCAATAGCTCCAACATACAAATAATGTACTAAATCATCTAGCTGATATCTTACCAGTTCTAGGAATAAGGATTTAGGACATTGCAACATCCTACTATGTCTTTCAATTTGGTCTAGGAATTGGTATGCATCCATAGAAGAATTAGTTCTAGCATATCAGGATGGTTTTAGCTTCAGAAACTCATGAACAATTCCCAATCTATTCTTTTGCTCATTTCTAGTAGAAAAAGTTTAGTCTCTTTCATTACATCTATTACTATTGCTCTTTATTTTGATCTTGATATTAGCTTTGAATTAATGCATGTACCAGTTGATCCATTGCCTATTGGGCTAAATTTTCAACCCATTGAGGAACTTCTAGGTTTACATTGACATCATGGTGAGGACTATTTCATCCAATGGACAATCCCCACTAACCAAACTCATGTTCTTGGCCTTCTTGCCTTTTAGTTCTCACCTTATTCTACATCACAAAATTAATCAGATTCTAAAGACACAACAGTTCTAATTTGATTCTACTGACATAAACACATATTTCACTAAGTTAACGGGAATGGTATCAGTAATACATACTCTCGGGTGTACTCATGCTACTGGTATGGTTCTTATTAACATTATATAAAACCACCACCACCACTATGACCCTAAACAAGCTACATGCAAACATATACTCACAGGTTTAACCTAAACCATTGCTCTAATACCAAACATGTCATGACCCAAAACTATGGCCATGATCGGCATGAATATCAATCCTTTTGTTGAGAATCACTAGCTTGATATCATTTATTCCCTTTTATAGTTGTCTCAATTTTCCTAATTATATTTACTTAAATCTCATTGATTGACTAGAAGATAATAAACTTTAGAGAGAAAGAGAAACACATAGAAAATAAACATATTTTATAATTTACACTAGCATTGCTCAATGAGCACATGCCAGATTGATACGTGGTTCCATAGTTTACATTAATTTTCCAAAAACAACTTTCCACCATCCATATGACCTAAAAGTAATTCCCAAGCTACTTTATATCCTTCCTAAAATAAGGCATAAAAAAAAGTTAGATGCCTATGTCTTATCATAACTTCAAAAGCATAGGTTAATATAACTAAGTCATGTGGCCCTTCTATTTACCAGTTTTTCAAAAAATTTAGCAAAGTACATAGTTTGATGGTAGACCTCTAAGAGTTAAACCATCCTATAGTCATCATGAGAAAGACATTGGATGGTTCCATGGGAATGATTTCAAATTCATGAAATACCTTACACACTGCCCAAATTTAAGATGATAATATAATGTATTTTAATCTGATATGTTCCTAGGGGACTAGACACCGTGATGGTGAAGACATAAGTAAAGATTTCCGTTGAATCATTATCCATTCTTACTTTTTTCTGGGAGAGTTAGTGGCAATGTCTTGAGAATTTGAAAAATAATCTATAAAAGAATGAGTCTAGGGTCCAATGAGATAATATGTACCAAATTTATAAATTTATCCAATAATACAGCACATATATAAACACATCCATTCTATAACCAAACAATCATTTCTCATACAATTTTCATAAGCAATCATTAAGTTCAACGACTCACCTCTAAAGGGAATCACATCATATTATCCTTAGCACATTATACCAAATCAGGGCTTCTATGGCTGTATATTGTCATTCTCACTCATTATCTATTTTAATCTCATGATATTATATTTCAACATTCCATATGATAACAATGTAGGTAAAGGCAAATACATAACAACAAGTATAAACCCCCTTGTTACTCCAGTGTAGTCTTATCCCACTTATCCTACCCTTTTCCCTCCAAGCCAACCTTATCCCACTCATCATGTTAGAATGTACAGATCCAAGATCCAATTCATTATTCCCATCATTGATATTTCAAACCTCATAAATGCGTTCAAGAATTCAATAATATCATCCTCATAATAGATACATCATCAAGTTTATATTCTCACATTTCATTATCATTCATGATATCATGTACAATTTTGAATCTTATGAAAATTATCAAACATTAAACAATATGGTTCTCACAATAACTGTATCACAATATTCTCATTTAGTCATAATCCTAGCCACATGAGTTATGCTATATTGCAAATGCACCATACACCTTTTGTTTTATCATCATATGACTACTAAGATTACTTTCATATTAGAAATGTATAGACAATTATGAAATCCAATGATATTATATTACAAATTACTTATTTAAGATTTCTTAGTTATTATACTCACTTTAGTAGGGATTTATATAAGATTAAACCAAGGAAATAGGAAATATTTTAGAAAGAAATGGAGTTGGGCTAAAAAGGTGAAAATTTCTAAAGGTGTGATTAGAATCATAAGTAGGATTGTTGAAGAATTTCGAGTAAAATTATGATTAGAATCAAGAAGTTCAATTGTCAAAGGTTCAATTCAATTTGAGGAAATTCAGTTAAAAGTGAGTTTGCTAACAAAAATGTGCAACCATTCAGGACGTCTAAATATAAACAAAATTAAAATTGTGATGGATTAAAAAAATAGGGTAGGAAGGATTGATTCAAATCACACAAATCTATTTTAAATTTAATTCAGATTGTAAGAACAAAATTGTTGAGTTTCTGCAAGCATGATTATGGATTTAGTTTAAAAGCTATGATTCAACTTGCACGAGTAGGAATTGCATGGAAACAATAGAAAAACTAGGGATGCAACTTCCAATTTTACACTATGCCATGGGATCTCAACACAAAGTTTTGAGAGTTTAAACATGCATGAAACTTAGCTATTCTAATAAAAAATGAACTACTATATCCACAAATCCATTTAGTCTTAATCTTTAGCACATAATCACAAAAAAAAAAAAAACATTTTATAAACTTGCACCAATAATCAATAGATCATAAGCAATAAACACACTATAATTCATAAGAATGGTAAGAATTACTCTCATATAAACTGGAAACACAAGATCACTACTGATCCCATCAAAAATCTTCAATACTCTTCATAAATAAAGAGAAAAACATATTAGCTTCTTAGGTATTTCAAAGCTTCTCTTTCAATAAACAATTATAAACCATTGAATTATGGTTTTATTATAAAGAAACAAGCTAAGCATACAAAAATTAAGCTTTGAAACTTTAGAAAAATCACATAGGTTCTTGAAGTGAACAGTAATAAGAATAGTGACTCTAAACTTCAAAAAATTATATCTCAAGTTATACTTAGTGAATCAATATTATGCTGATGTTAAAGTGAAGAAGAAAAAAAGAGAAATCAATAATAAAAATTTGAGAAAATAACAAGAAGAGTTAAAGGACATGCTTGAGGAGAGAGAAAGTGAGTGTAGTAAGAAAAGCTCAAACTTGGAGAAGAAAAGAAGGATTACATGGGTTGCAATTGGGACTTGGCTAAAAAGAAAGAAGAAAGTCAGTTAAAGGAGGGCAAAATGGGAAAAATAAGTGAACTTCCTATTAATTACAAGTTAACTATTTCCCTTTTTAGCAATTTTTCTTATTTCCTCCATTTTGAGCCCAAATTTCACGTACTCATCAATCACTAATGACCATAAAACTCTAACAGAAATTAGTTAAATTAAATACTTTACCCCTTTTTGATGGTAACAAACAATTTTAGATAAGCAACAAAATATGCATAGAATCAAGGAATTTTTTAAATAAGGATGTTTAATCTTTGCTCTCCCTTAAGTTTATATTCTCCCTTTCCTTATCTAAATCCCTATCTTTCTTTAATTATCTAAAATCCTATCCTTCTCCTCCTTTTGGCACATCAAAAAGCCATAGTACCTCATCAAAAATGTAATAACAAGGACAAATAATAGGGATAAAGGGATTAAAGGATTACAATATGATACTAATCTACCCTTAAAGTAATAATTCTACTTAATTTCTAACTTATTGCATGAATCATTTTATTTTTGAATCTATCATGTCTTGAATCGATTCATATATCTAATCATCAAAGTTTGAATCAATTTCAAAATTGACTAGGGGAGTAGAATAAAAGTTTTTAAAATTTTTTGGAATAATTACCAAAAGTTTGAAAATCTTGTTGAAACGGTTCATCAATCGATTCATAGTGTAAAATTTTAATTTGTGAATTGATTCATAAATCGATTTAGAAACTCACAGAAAAACTAGAGAAATTTGAATCGATTGAGGATTTGATTCAGAGAGTCTTGAAATTAATTTTCATGTAGTTTTGTTCTAATACTTATTAACTAATGATAAAGATACCAGTAGTAATCAATGTTTATCATATGTTAAGATTTTCGGAACAATTCAACACAATTTATACCTCAAATTTCATATTGTGTATGTACAAAACAAACTCAGAGAAAACTTCGATGCCTAAGTTAGAATTTGCAAGATACAAAACAAAATATGCATAATCAAATATAAGAGATAAGGGTATGAAATTATATACTAAGAATAGGGGGTTTAACATTTCTTAGTGTTGTGGTGAGAGCAACTTCTATTCAAAAAATTATAATTTGCTTCCTTACACAGTAGTTGCTCTTTATCTCCTACATACCTGCAAAATAAAACTATACTTGCATTTGTGGTACCCAATGGATCTTGGGTCCATATTGGTTAGTGAATATAGAAAGATAACCTCTAGGCAACCACACAAGTTTCTCATTTAGTTTCAATAAATATGTTCCATTTCTATATGAACAATGCTTGATATGATGTCCCTTTTGATTGTAGTAAAAACATGTAATATGGCTAAACTTTCTATTAAACTTGAAGGTTTTAGATCTTTTATTGTATCTTCTCTTGGTTTGTTATCTATATCCTAAACCAGTCCTATTTTGAAAACTAGTTTGATTTTGCAACATGTTATTTAGTCTCATTTTACTATTTGTAAATCCTTATAAAGCCTTGGTCAATGTGTCTATCTTAGATTTATAAATCTCACATTGATCACAAACTTTGCATTCATTCAATGCCTTTTCAGCTAAGAGGTTCAAATCATGGTTTTCTTTTTCAATAATCTTAATTCCCTCAAGTAAGGCTTCTTTTTCTGCTTTAGCATGCTTTAAATCTTTCTTAACATTTACTACTGTATCATATAGTTTAACACACATATCATCAACCTTATCATCAGTTTCATCATTATCACTATCATCAATAGAATCAAGCTCATCTCTAGATTAAAAGAGAGATTAGTTTCTAAATGCCTTATCATCTTTGTCAATCTTGGCCATAAGGCAAAGAAGAGCTTCTTCCTTAATCTCTTCTTCTTCTAAAGAATCAACTTGTTCATTATCCAAGAAAGCTAGGTTACCTTTCTTATGGGATGTCTTCCAGTTCTTTCTTTCCTTTTCAAGTTGTTTTTTCAAATATGTAGGATAATCTAGCTTCAAGTATCCAGGCTTTTTGCATTCAAAGTAGGTTGACTCATATTCATTATTATTCTAACTTCTATTTTGTTGATTTGCTTTCCTCTTCCCTTTATTCCTCTTTCTTTAAGAAATATTAGCTATTTCTTGCTTTTTTTTCATCTTCACTCTCACTACTATTTGAATTTTCTTCATTAGATTTAGCTTTCTTTGCAACTTTCAGTGCCAAGGTCTTCTTATTTTTTGTCATCACCATTTTTCCTATACCTTTTAACCTCCAACTCATGCTCTTCTAGATTTCCAATGAGCTCCTGAATGGTTGGGATGCCCATCTTGAGGGATTCCTTAATGGCAATCACTTTTGGTTACCATTCTTTAGTGAGTGACCTCAAAATTTTGTGCACTAAATTTGCGCTGTCAAAGGTTTTTCCAAGCAACATCAAATGGTTAGTGATGGTAATGAATCTTTGAATTAAATCTTTGATGGATTCACTTTTTTCCATCTTAAGCATTTCATATTTAGAAACCAACACATTCACTTTAGATGCTTTGACCTATGTAGTGCTTACATGTGCAATTTCAAAAGTGTCTCAAATTTGTTTGGCTATTGTGCAGTTTGAAATCTTCTCATATTCACTAAGGGAAAATGAATTGGAAATAATCCACTTAACTATAGAGGCAAGGAGGTGTTTCTTCCTCTCCTCCTCAGTTCATAAAGATTTTATTTTTGGTTTTACAACACCATTTATTAGGGTTTATAGGGGGTCATATCCAACTTCTACAATATCCTACACATCAATGTCAATGGCTTCCATAAATTCCTTAATCTTTTGTTTCTAATAGGTGTAATGATTCCCATTAAAACTTGAAGGCTTGTTTAGGGGAGGACATTTAGGTAATAAAGTAAAAACAAAATTTATTCTCTTTAAAAATAGAGACTATCAAGAGTCAAAGCTTTGAAACCAACTGTAGGTCCTAAAAAGATATGAAATTAAAATGATCTTGCACTTAAGAAAATATAAAACACTCTCTTGACTTTGAGAGATTAAATTCTTGTTTTAAAAGATTTCTCAAAAAGATTCTATTAAATGATCAAGGCTTAACTAAAGTCATTGAAGTAATTAGAAATTCAATTTATTGATTAATCAATTTAAGTTAGCTTAGCAATTAAACAAAATTTTAGGAAATTAGATTTGTAGAATTTAGAAATGTAGTAGAATATCAAAAGTGTAATAAAATCAGATTGCAACCAAATAACAAAAAATAAAATGCAGAAAGATAAACAAGAGACATAGATTTTTAAAATGGTTCAACTTAAACTAAAACTGTAGTTTAAGTCTACATTCTCTGAACAATCCTCAATCGGGTAGTATCTTTTACTATCAAATCACAAGATTTAAATTGAGCTTCTGAAAAATAATTTACAGTAAGATTTACACTATGTTCTTGCTAAACTTATGGATACAACAATTTTTCTATCTCCTACAGACTATGATTAACCTTGTAACCTAGAGATATTCTAAGAATTCAATACACCTTCAACTAACTATAATCAACCTTATAACCAAAGAAGATGCAAAGGGAAGATCAACCTTTTCCTTTGTATCCCCAATTTCTATCAGCCCAGAAATTGTAAAAGATAAATAACCAGATTCCTATCAACCTAGAAATCTGAAACAAAATCAAGAAATATGGTAAAGAATGCAATACCCAAGTTTGAGATGAAAATCTCAAACATCTAACTGTGTGATCTTTATAGAGATGAGAGTGAGAGAGACTATTTATAGGTGCAATAACTGACTATCAAAATATAACTAACTTTTCAACCTTGAATCGATTTGTGAATCGATTCATAATAGTTGCCAAGTAATTAATCGATTCATTTATAAAGATCATGAAGAAGTTCATGACCGAATCGATGCATGAATTAATTTACCCTCTTATGTAAAAGGATCATGAATTGATTGCCTAATTGATTTAGACTACTTTCTAAAGTTTCAGTAAAAGATTTTTTAAAGACTTTTCATTACAAATCGATTGCTTAATCGATTCAAATACAATTCACAAGTTTTTAGTATGAATCGATTCACACACTAAAATATGATTTTTATAAAAAATTCAACTTGTGAAAAGCCATTCTACCTCAGTATACTTATTTTTAGAAATTTACTTGGATTAACTCTGATTAGAACACACTTATAAAAGATCCTAGAAAATCAATAAAAATACTAAGACTTAGTGTTGGATCTTTTGATATCTTGAACATCATTTAACTAACTTGCATCTACAAGATAAACAAACACTCAAAGCACATAGTTAGATCATATATCAAATAAAATTATTTTTTAACATCAAAACTAAAGAAGACATATAGCAAGGCTAATAATTTCTATAGCAATGCTAACAAATACCTCCATAATGGCTATAAATTTACACTTGTAAGGCACCAATAGCCCTAGTTTTGATCTATCCAAAGTTTTCTGGAAGTTAAATCTTAAAAACATAAATCTTATTCCTTGAGCATACATGATAAAAATTTTGATCTCCGAGAGGATTTATAAAATTTATATAATCAATTTCTACAATATCCACTACAAGAAATTCAGGAAATTCCAACGGAATAAATCCATTGGAATTCCATCAAAATCCGTTGGAATCAGCCATTCCAATGGATTTTGGCCATTAGAAAATCACACGTTGGAATGGCAAATTCCAACGGCACATTCCAACAGATTTTCTATTCTAACAGAAATTCCAATGGACAAAACGCATTGGAATATCAATTCAAAAAATTTATTCAACGAGTTATTCCAACAGAATTTCCAAAGGATTTTTTCCGTTGAAAATTTCATTGGAAAATTCCAACGAAGAAAAATCCATTGCAATAAGAGGCTTGTATATGATTTTCAAAATAAAAAAAAATTAACAAAGTTTATTTCTAAAGAAAAAGAATCAAATTAAATTGCAATAAGAATCTAATTATTTATGGTTTAATTAGAAAAACTTATATAAGTCTATGCAGCCCTCTCGGTTGACCACCAGTTTGTCTCTTCGTCGTGGTTCAACTTTGCAAAAAGCTCTAGCATGGTAGGATCTCTCCCCAGTTGCAGTCCTTGAAACCATAGTAACAAACAAATAAACCCATGAACTATTTAGGAACATAAAAATAATAAGATAAGGAACTTAGTTTAGATAAAATAACTTACATTCGTCACCTATGCTTAGAGATAGAAATGGAACCGCCCCGGTTCAAACATCTACCTTTACTAGCAGCCCGATTCCTCTTATTTATCTCTAATTTTTGTTTGAACCTAGGATCATTGTTTCATCTATCTTGCAAAGCCTAAAGGACATTTGTAGACATCCAGGTCCCCTAAGATTTTTTATTTCGAATGGAGGCTAAATTTGAATGAAGAGTGTCAGCACTCTTATGCCTCCATATCCTCCTGATCTCAGGTTCATCTTGTGGATCCCATGTACAGTGTTTCTGAACCAATAAAAAAATATTAGTAAATATAATAAACAAAATATAATTGACAACATCTTAAATCAAATGCTAATTTTACCTAAAACTCTCGCTAGTATATCTCCTATACTGTAGCAGGCATCTCACTCCAACAAGTCCAAGGCTGATCATACTTGGACTTGAGGATAGCCGAAATAATGCCCATAAAAGCCGTGCAAGGAATAAACCTACAAGATATGAAATATTAGTATAGATATACTTAGAAGCCAAGCAGTGGAATAAAAAATAACAAAGAGAAAGAGAAAAACTTTATACTCATTCCCATTCAGCCGTATGTGTAACCAAGTATAAGTAGATGCCTCCATCACAGATGTAGAAGAAGAATCCTTAACTATGGGTGTGTATGGTATAGTTTGTGAGGTGGATGATGGGGTACTGAGACCCACCGCATGATCCTCCATACGGGCAGGCTCTAACATAGTTGCTTCTCTCTGGATTGACCCCCATTGTCGCTGCCACTGCCACGACCATGTGAACCTCAGCTAGACATCTATGAACATGAAACTATAAAAAGTGTAAGTTAGTCATTAAATAGTAAATAAAAGTACAAAAATATAGCATACAAA
>JANHAO010018391.1:0-13615 GCA_026873985.1 Saraca asoca
TTTAGAATTCAAAGTGGGAGATCTTGTACTAATAAAGCTAATGTTAGAGCAACTAAAAAGCCTCAAAACCAAAGACAAGAGATTGATCCAAAAGTATAAGATGCCAGTTCCTATCATTGCCAAAATTGTGAAAGTAGCTTACAAGATAACACCACCAAAGTGGCTGAAGGTACATGTTGTTATTCATGTTAGTAACCTAAAGTCATATCATCCAAACATTACATATTCAACCTATAACCAACTCACCAGGCTAGAAGTCAACCTCAGCAAGTCGAAGCAAAAAATAGTATAGGAGATTCTAGCAAAGCGTGTGGTGATTGTGATGAAGTGCTCAAGAAGAGAATTCTTAGTGAAGTGGAAAGGCTCAAGAGAAGAGGAGACAAGCAAGGAGAAAGTGGAAGACTTAGTAGATTTCAAGGAGCAAATTCAAGCCTTTCAAGTAGCAAAGTCTACAAGGACGTCGACTAACTAAGTGGGGGAGAATGTTACAAGTGGGCCTTGTGCACCAATTCTATAGGCAAACATACTCTATCTAACATGAAACATAGTGGATAAATCAAGCATAGTATAGAGGTCTTCTATCATGAATTTGGTGGCAATATGACTTGTTTACTATTTTTTCAATTTTACCTCGTTTTGGGGCTATTTATGTAATTTCAACCAAGGTAACTTGTCCAGTGCGAGTAAATAAGTACATGGCTATGATCCTTAGATTTTTAGCTTTTTGTCAATGTAAAATAAGGTGCAAAACCCTTCTTGGGTTAAGAGAAAAAGCCTTATGTCAACTCACAAAAAGTATGTCTAGTCTTACCATTAGGCCTTTGACTCAAAATACTCTTTGAAGGGGGAGTGCCCAGCAACCTATGGTAGGGAGTTGTCGTACTAGTCTAGAGTTCAAAGTTTGTGGTTTGGTGCCTCCCTTACACACTCCAAGCTATGTAATAAGGCTTAATATGAATCAAAGAAGTAGCCCCTCTTCAATTCGTGTTGTCCCATATTTTATCCAATTTTGCTCGCATTTTCCTACATTGCATGTGTTACATTCTTGGGTGCCTTGTTGTGCTTTTTGTAGGCTTTCTTTGTGTTATGCGATATGCTATCTTTATCCCTATATGCAAATGGATTGTTTATCTTGATTTTTTATCTTCCACTGTGCTCTTTCATGCTTTGTGACCTAATATTTTGTCCCTTTGTGTCATAGGACTAATCATTTGCCAACTTGCTTTCAGGTGGTAGATAGCAAATGCCACATGTTCTAGCTTATGAACTTGCCAGCCTATGACACTAAGGCATGTTGTTACTTTCTTCAAGGCAATTCATGCCATCCATAGTAGTTTATGCATTCTTCAGCAATTCTACCTGACCAATGCAGTGGTCTCCCCCAAGATACAACAACCACAATCATATGATGTTTAGTCTTTCAATTTCTGCACAGAATTACAAACAAAGTTTTACACACTCACACATTTTTATCTCTACCCTTCATAGATAATGTTAGTGTTTCTATGCTTGTTCACCTATTTTCCGCAAAGTATTTCTTATCTCTTTTTGGTAATGAAAGAGCATGCACATATATATGGAACATGAATATGTAACAGACTATTCTTGCTTTATCCATTTCAAAGCTTTGTAAAGAGAAGCATTTTGCTTCAACATTTATATCATTGAAGATGGGACAATTTTCTTTTTAACATCTAATAATATTTATCTTCCATTTTGTCCATTTGGTTTTTCCAAATTCAAATGCCTTCATTTCTATCCATTCCTTTTTCCATTATAAAACAACAGAACGTTCTTTGACCATTAAAACAAAAATGTTGTCATCTATATTTCAAATTCAAGTTTTCTATTATAAATTATTATAACTACTCCAAATTTACAAAAGATGTTTTGTAGAAGAATGTTAAAACTATTACTTCAAAATAAATTTTTGCTAGATGGAAAGCAATTCTAAGTGCCTTTGACTTTAAAATTGAATTTATTAAAGGCCTTTCAAATTCTCTTCTAGATTTCCTTACTTAGGAATTTCTTCAGGGAAAATAATGCTAAAGAATAAAAAAAAAGAAGTAGAAGATAAGGATCTACCTTCATATTCAAATTCAAAGAAAAATGTAATAGTCAAAAAGGAAAGAAAATACAAGCTTCTCCCCCTAAATTCATTATTAAACCACAATCCTTGCCAAACTATCCTTTTCCAATAGAAACTCTTCAAGCAATAGCCACTCAAATCCTTTTATCTTTGACAAAAAAATCATGGGTATTATACAATTTATTTTCAAAATAAAAATCAAAAGCATTCTTAGTTGGTTTTCTATAATTAAAACACCAAGTACAAATTTTCAAATTGGCTTTTTAGATGGTGGGATGTCTTTAGGCCAATCCCTAAAAGTTTCCCTCAAAATGTCAAAAAAGGATGCAATGTTTTCCATCTTTGTTTTAATAACTTAAAATATGGAAATCTTCCTATTCTTCTATAGTTTTATTTAAATATTGGTTTACCATGGGCATACTCATAGGATTACCAATATTCAAAAGAAAATCCTCATTACAAATTGCTAATGCTTCAAAGAAAAGGATCTATTAAATGGTGAGCATCATACAAATATTAAATCATGAAATGGCTTGAAGAACATCTACATTTTCACAAGAATGCTAAGGTAGGAACTAGCCAATTTCTTTAAAGCAAATCTTAAATTGAAGCCTTTTTAGCTTTTATCTCTACAAAACAAGATTTTGTATCCAAATTGCAATAGATTCTACATTAACTTAAAGAAGATCAACAACTAGCTTCTAACTCTTCTAGTGTTTTAGGAAAGATAAAAGATTATCCTTAATCCAACGAAGATGACTAAAATAGCATCTCCAAAAGAAGGCAAATTTTCAAACAAATGGCAGATAAAAGGTGACAAAAGCTTAACTTTCAGTGACTAAAGGTGACAAGCACCTATTAAAGGGTCATTTTTCTAAACTTTCAATTCTGAGAACACATCTCTAGTGGTCTCTTTAGCTGGCAAAATTATTAATTTTATTGCAACAGTTACTATAGCAAAAGTCATTACAGTAGCCCAAAGTTTCTATAAATAGGTTAGAATTTTTAAATATAAGCATAAGTTACTTCTACCCTTCCTCAAAGCTCCTTAGCACAAGTTTCTAAAGAATAAATTCCTTTTGTAAGCTTTCTTTTTCAAATTCAAACACAATTCAAATTTATGTTTGAATTTAATTTTTGTTCTAAGTTTTGCATTTAATTTTGGTATTTACATATCATTTAAGCTTTGTGACTGAGATCCTTACTTCTTTCTAGTTCCTCCATCTTTTGGCCCTCTAGTTTTAGTATTAGAGCTTAGGGGAAGTAAGGATGGAAAAATGAATTAAAAATTATTGTTGCCTTCAAGAAATTTTTGTCAACATTTGAACTTGAATTGAAATTCTAGTAGAACTAATAGCACGCAATGCAACATGGATTCATAAGAGACATAAGTTCCATGTTGTGAGTTGAGTTAAGGCAGCTTCTATCACATGCGCTCTCTTATGGAACATAAATCAGGGCTATGTAATCCAGATATTAAGGTTTATGTTGAAATATTGGCATTCAATTCATATGGCAACTCTAATTTCTTATTTGTACCAACATCTTTATAAAACCTATAAGCTTTGTTATTAGATAGGAGAAATTTATATTTGCTTATATGTTTTGCTTATTATCTTCTCATTTTACATTTTCTACATCCTCTTCATCAAATCCTTCTTAAATCAAATACAAAGATGATTTAAATTCTATTTTCAAATAAGAGATAAATTTTGAAGATATCAACCAACAAATTGATAACTAGGAAATACCTAAAATCCCATATCAAGAGCTTTACAAATCGAACACACCTTTTTTCAGTAAATCTAGCTATGTGATTAAGACTTTTGACTGGTTGATACACATAGATCCAAAAGAAGAAGAATTCATTCTTCTTTCAGGAAAATCTATAGCAAATCAAAAATCAAATTATAATTTTTTGCACATAGATTGTATGCAAATTGTTGCACAACCTATGCAAAAATGAGGACTAAATAATGCAATTTCGCTTTGCCTTAAAGATGGTATTCAACAAGTTCCATAAGTTAGTTCTAGGAATTGCAGAAACTAACCTCTTCAAATTACTAATTTATTTCAATTGTTTCCCAAACATCTTTTTATGTCTTAAAGAAACCTATACATTCAAACTTTTGGTCCTAAATGTTCAACTCCATGGGTATAATATGAAACTGGGAACTATTCCTATATTAATAACCTATAGAATCCAATACAAATTTCATAATTCATAACATTCACAAGTTGTCAAACCATCCAATGGGAAAGGACACATCACCTATGTTCTCACTAATATGATAAAATCCAACCTTTCTATTCCAATCACAATTCCTTGGGAAACCATAGAATACCTAAAAACTTGGAGTTTAGAAAAGTTAGTTACACCATAAAATAAAACCCTTCCAATTTCTAGAATTACACAATATGCAACTAGCCATGTAGATATATCCTTTAATAGGAATAGACAGAAGACAAAGGCACCTAAAATTAATGTAATAAGATCATCCAAAAATCAGCTAGATCTACTCAAATTTCCTAAGAATGGCTCCTCCACAAAGCCCTATAGCCTAGAAAGAAATGATAACTTTAGACCACCAAGGTATTCTAGTTCAGGCTCAATAGCCTTAACCATGTCTATAATCCACCTTTATGGGCTAGAAAATACCTCTAGAATTCTAAAACTAATATATAACTAAAAGAGTCTAAAAGGAAAAGAGCAAGCTAGAGATAATGACAAATCAGATGAATCTATTCAATCTCCAACTTACTCTCAACAGATCAATGATAACCTATAACCCAAATGATTTATGACAAAAATATTTTAAAAAAGGAATTTCAAATTGATAAAATCTCTTTAAGAGCGAATATTTACTCGAAAAAATTCAATCTTCAAATAGAATGGTTTCTTTCAAATTACCAAGGAAAACCAAATAATCAAATTCATGATTCTTGATTTAAATTTTTGAAAAATTGTGAGACAAATATTCCTTTCTTTGATTGGTTTGAAGCATATGCCGAAGCAAAATAAATAAGCTATCCTTTTAGAAGTACTATGTATACAAATCATAGGACAACCCAAACTTAGATTACCCAAATATGTGAAAAGTTAGTATCTGAGTTGCCACCAGCAAAGTCATTCAGAATAGAAACCACAAACACTAAAAAAATCAATTCTTGGCTCACCCTTCAAAATGAAGGACTCCATTAAACCTGTTACTTCAAGACACATACAGTCTCTAATGGAACAAAGCAACTATACTAAGAAGTGCCTCTAAACCTTAGGATAACAAATCCTAACTGAAAACTTATGTCAAAGAGAAGAAACTCAAAAAGGTAACTAGAGAAATCTTCAACAAGTAAACAATTGAAAAATCCTTGTTTAAACCTTATGAACTGCTGCAAGAAAAACCAGGAAAGTTGAGATTTTTGAAAACAACAAATCTCATTAATAGAATTAAGATTGCAAAAATAAACCAAATGATAGAACAATTAGATAAAAAAAATGAGCTAGATCTATGACAATCCTAGAAACTCCTCCCATCAATAGATCTAGTAAGATCCAAACCCTAAACAAATCTTATAAAGTCCTTTCTGAGTATGAAGAACCCAAAATAGAAGCCCTTAAAATAATAGCAAACTGGAGATCATCACAAAAGCTCTACTACTCTAGGCTAAGCTTTCCAAACCAAATAATAGAAGAAAAACTCTTCACTATTCAAAATTCCTATAACAGGAACAACATCTATGAGTGGAACATAGATGGTAAATCTAAATACAAAATTCTTAATCTATTTCAACAAATAACCATGGTTAGCATAGCATAGGAAACAACTCATGGCTATAGCGATGTAACAATCATCCACATTCTTGTAGTAGCTTTTGTAGGCCAACTTAAAAGATGATGGGATGAACAACTCACTGAGATAAAAAAAATCAAATCTTAGAATCAATAAGAACGTATTCCCAGGGGACAATAATACTTGATTCTAACAATAAAGCTATCCCTAATGCGGATAATACTTTGATCGACACAATTACCAACTCTTCATAGGATACCTAAGCCTATATAAAGACAAATTAGCATAATTACTCTTGAATCTCAAATGTAGAACTCTGTCTAATTTTAGATGATATAAAGATACCTTTTTTAGTAGGATCTATTCTTGATCAAATAGTAACCAACCTTTCTAGAAAGAAATTTTCTTGCAAGTCTTCCTAGATCCATAGGAGATAAGGTTAGGGAGAAAATTAAAAACTAATTTAATGGGATAATTCCTTATGAATAACTTACTTATAAGCAACTTACAACCTATGCCATGAAAATAGCTCTAAAAAAAAGCCAAGATCACAAAATCCAAAGGCAATTAGCCAAGAAAAAAAAATCCCTCCATATGAAATAACTAGGATCCTTCTATGAACAATTTTAATTCATTTGTCGTAAGACCTTCAAGACAAAACATAGGCATAGGAAAAATAAGTTAAACCCAGCCAAAAACCAAAACAAAGTTATAAGAACAAAAGCCTTGAGAGAAAACCTAGAAAACTTAGGTATACTCCTTATCTAAACCAAGATATTAGACTAATCTGTTTTAGATACAATAGGCCAGGTTATATAACCAAATATTGTAAACAAAAAAAATTAAGAAACCTTAACATTGAAGAAGGAATCCTCAACCAAATTAGTAATCTTCTTAAGAAAACATCTTTTAAGGATGAATATTCAGTAGAAAAGGAGCCATCAAATTATCCAAGATGATGATTATTGTTTCGAGTCTAAGGAAATGACATCATCTTCCAAAGAGAATGAGGTAAATGTTCTCATGGAAGAATAAGATCTTCTTTATGAAGTCATTTGTCATTTTCCTTATGATGAACAAAAGAAGAGTTACCTCCAAAAACTTAAACAAACTATAGATAAACCTACAACCTCTTACAAGTTACCACCTGCAAGCAAATATAATTTCAAAAATATTTTAGATGAATTCAACTCATAAAATAGTAAATCTGTAACTTTATAGGATTTACAATATGAAGTTAATCTTCTAAAAAAATGAAATAAAATAACTAAAACAAATCCAAGAGTGCTACAATCTAATACTTTCAAATTTTTAGAAATCTAAAATAGTAGATAATGAAGAAAAAGAGAAAAATATTAATGAAAAAGGATTTTAGAATTGCTTCAAAACAACCTATCCAAAAATGGTACATCCCTATCAAACTAATTATTAAAGATGAATATACAATGGAAATGATTACCTTATTTGGTATAAGAGTTAATGTCAATTGTATTCAAGAAATTAATACCCATAAAATACTTTGAAAAAACTAAAAAAAGGTCTTAAGTCTATAAGTGGATCTAAGCTCAAAATTAACTAAAAACTTTCAGATGTAGTCATAGAAAGTGCTTCTTTCAAAATAAATACCTTTTTCCTACTATTTAAAAATATGACCAGAATAATTTTATGTTCTTCATTTATCTAACAAATCATGCCTTTTTTTCAGTACCAAAAAAAGTACTAACAAAATATCTTGGACTATATTTTGAAGATTTGGTTTCAAATGATATGGGGTAATTATTTTGGTTGGCTTAGGATTTAAAGAGGTTGCTACAACTTTTGATGAAAATCCAAAGTTTATTTTTTGATTCTTTTGTTTTTCAATGGTTTGCAAAAATTTTGATTAGGTTAAGAGGAAAGATTTGGCTTCTTCTTCATCAACTATATCTACCAATGATTTTTTGGTCAAAGATAGAGGGATTTGGGTGGCTTTTGCTTGGAGAGTTTCCATTGGAAAAGGATAGTCTACTATAGATTGTGGTTTAGTAATGGATTTGGGGGAGAAGCTTGTATTTGCTTTCCTTTATCTTTGGATTTGACTATTGCATTTGTCCTTGAATTTGACTATTGCATTAGACTTTGAATTTGAATTCGAAGCTCGATCCTTTTCTTCTTCTTTGTTTTTTTTTTAAGCATTACTTTCCCTGAAGAAGTCCTCGAGTAAGGAAATTAGAAAGAGATTTTGAAAAGCCTTTAATAAATTCAATTTCAAAGTCAAAGGCGCTTAGAATTGCTTGCCATCTGGCAAAAATTTGTTTTGAAGCAATATTTAAACATCCTTTTGTCAAACATATTTTGCAATTTGCAATCAACATGAACAATAAACTTTTAGTTTCACAAATCACTTTGAAATTTGATAATGCTTAAAAGTATTGCTAAAATTTGTTTTTTAATAGAAAAAATAATTTTGTTCAGAAAGGTTCCAATGTTTTGATGTGAATTCAATGACATGTTCTTCATTATTTTTAATTTGTTTGAGAGTGGCACCATAACCTATGTCTAATGCATCTATCTTGAGAATTTTTAAAGCAAATAGGTGAGAGATATGCAGACATGGAAGACATGTGACTTGTAACTTAATTTGTTTAACAACATTTGTACGAATATCTGTCCAAGGAGGAGGGTTTTTCCTTAGACGATCATGCAACGATTTAATAATATTGGACATTTAAGGAAAGAAATTAGAAACATAATTGAGACATCCCAAAAACCCTTGTGATTGGGTTTTATCTATAATCTCATCAAGAAATTTGTCAGAAAATTGAATTGCTCTTTCTATTGGAATAATAGTTCCTTGGAAGATGTAATAGCCAAGAAATCTAATTTTTGTTTGAAAAAGAAAGATATTTGTCTTGAATCAGCTAGATCATTCTTTTGGGTAATATCTAAGAAAGCATTAAGATGTTTAAAATATTGGTCAATGTCTTCAGAGAAAACAAGGACATTGTTGATGTAAACAATGATGAATTTTGTAAAAGGATTGTAAATTTTATTTATGGTTCTTTCAAACTTTGAAGGATCATTTTTTAGATCAAAAGGCATTATGTTCCATTCATATTATCCGAATGGGACTACAAATAATGTTTTGTACCTATCTTCTAGTTTGATTTGGATTTGCCAAAATCCTGATTTCATATCAAATTTCAAAAATATCTTTGCATAATGCAACCGGTTGAGTAAATCATTTTTGTTTAGAATGAGATATCTGATCCATTGAAGAGCTTTATTAAGAGGTTTGTAATTAATTACAAGCCTTGAAGTTTCTCATTCAATTTCTACATTGTTATTCATATAGAAGGTAGAACATGACCATAAACTTTTATTTTTTCTTATGATTCCTTTGTAAGATGATCATTAATTTCTTTTTGATGGTAACCAAAGAGTTCTTGATTCATTTGTATTGGGCGAGCTTTGGTGGGTATTTATTTTTCATAAAAAAAAAAAATTATGGTAAATCTACCATGTGCTTTTTCTTTTCCAAAAAAACATTTAGAAGATTAAAACAGAATTGAGTATGTATCCTTTTCTTTATTGATTTGATTTTTGCTTAAAATATTAGAGAAACCAATTGTTGTTCAATCCTTTTGAAAGAGATTTCTTCAAAAAGATAGTTTATTTGTTTCTGCTTACTTTCAACTAAGTTTAAATTTTTGAAAATTAGTTTCTTTATGAATTGAAAAATTATTTTCTGTCCTCGATTTTTCGTTACAACTCCTTCTTTTGTTGTCGAAAATAGCATATGTTGGATAAATGCAGAATCTGAAATTATCCTATTGTTCATATTTTTAATTAGTAGAAAAGAGGTATTTATTTTGAAAAAAGAATTTTCTTTGGCTACATTTGAAAGTTTGTAGTTAATTTGGAGCTTAGATCAATTTATAGACCTAAGGCTTTCTTTAGTTTTTTTCAAATATTTTGTAAGTATTAATCTTTCTTGAATATAATTGAGATTAGCTTCTGTATCAAATAAGGCAACCATTTCCATTGTATATTCATCTTTAATAATTAATTTGATAGGGATGTACCATTTTTTAATAGGTAGTTGTGAAGTAATTCTAAAAATATTTTTATTAATTTATCCTTTTCTTCTTCACTATCTGCTACTTTAGACTTTTGAAGATTTGAAAGTATTAGATCGTAATGCTCTTGGTGTTGTTTTAGTTATCTTATTTCATTTTTTAGAAGATTAACTTCATATTGTAAAACCTGAAAAGTTACAGGTTTACTATTTTCTAAGTTGAAACCATCTAAAACATTTTTGAAATTATATTTATTTGCCAGTGGTAACTTGTAAATGGTTACAGGTTTATCTATAGTTTGTTTGACTTTCTGGAGGTAGCTCTTTTTTTGTTCATTATCAGGCAAATGACAAACCACTTTAAAAATGAGATGTTGTTCTTTTGTAAGAACATTTACCTCATTCTCTTTAGAAGATGATATCATTTCTTTAAACTTAGAATAACAATCTTCATTTTGGATAATTTAATTATTTTCTTCCTCCACTTCTGTTGAATATTCATCTTAAAAGATGTTTCAGTAAGAAGATTACTAATTTGGTTGAGGATTCCTTCTTCAATTTTAAGGTTTCTTTTTTTTTTAGTCTATAACATTTGGCTATAGGACCTGACCTATTGCATCTAAAACAGACAGGTCCAATATGCTAGTTTTGTGGAAGAGTATACCTAGGTTTTCTCTATTTTTCCTAAGGCTTTTGTTCTTATAAGTTTGTTTTGGTTGTTTGCCAAGTTCAACTTGTTTTGCCCTACCTTTATGTTTTGGCCTAAAAGTCTTAGGATAAGTGAATCCAAATTGTTTGTAGAAGGATCCTAGTTATTTCCTATTAAGGAATTTTTCTTTAACTAATTGCCTTTGGATTTTGTCATCTTAGCAGATTTTGAGAGCTACTTTCTAGACATAGGCTGTAAGTTATCCATAAGTAAGTTGCTCATAAGGAATTATTCCATTAGATTGGTTTCTAATTTTCTCCCTAACCTTCTCTCCTAAGGATTTAGGAAGACCTACAAGAAAATTTTCTTTCAGGAAAGGTTGGTTACTATTTGATCTAAAATAAATCTTACTGAAAAAGGTATCTTTATATCATCTAAAATCAAATAGAGCTTTATATTTGAGATCTAAGAGTAATTCTATTGATTTCTCTTTCCATAGGCTTGGGTCTCCTACGAAGTGTTTGGTAATTGTGTAGATCAAAGTATTGTCTACATTAAAGAAAGTGTCATTGTTAAAATCGAGTATTATTGTCCCATGGGATTCAGTTTTTACTGATTTTAAGATTTGATCTTTTCTATCTTAGAGAGATGTTCATCCCACCATCCTTTAAGCGAGCCTATAAATTCTGCTACAAGAATGTGGATAACTATTAAATCACTACATCCATGAACTATTTGTTATGTTATGCTAACCATGGTTATTTGCAGAAGTAGGTCAAGAATTTCATATTTAGACTTATGTAATCTATATTCCACTCATAGATGTTATTCCTATTGCAAGAATTTTGAATAATGAAAGGTTTTTCTTATATTATTTGGTCTAGAAAGCTTAGCCTAGACTAGAAGAGCTTTTGCGGTGCTCTCTAGTTTGCAGCAATTTTGATGGCTTCTATTTTGGGTTCTTCATAGTCAAAAGAGATTTCAAAAGCTTTGTCTAGGTTTTAAGACTAAGTAGTCCCTTAGCACCATGAAAATCCAAGTAGTTCCTTGATGTTCAAGCAAAGAACACATTAAGAAAAATTAAAACTAATATATAAAATGATCAACCTATTAGAATTTTGGACAATCAACTCATTCAATCATTTAAAGGTTGGATAGTCCCTTGACACTTTTGGCTCGAGGAGTCCCTTAGTAGCATGAAAAATTGGATGACCCATTGCAAGTAAAAAATGACAAAAGGGAAAATAACATAGGAAAATGATCGACCCTTTGAAAGTCTTAAGATGATAAAGCTAGTATCCCATTGGAGGTTAAAGAAGCAAGGGAAAGGTAAAGATATGGAGTTGCACAAATAAGAAAACAACATCCATTATACTTAAGCTGGTTAAAAAGTGACCAAAATATCCTAAAAAGTAGAAAGCACTTAAAGAAAAATAAAAGTATTCAAGCCTAACTAAGCTTCTTGAAAATATTTTCAAGGAACATGTCTTTATCAATCTTCAAGAGGTCGAGTGACAAGTCAAGACTAAAATGCTTAATCTACATAATAGCCTGATCGTAGCTAGACTAATTCATAGGATAACTTAGAAGTTCTACTTTGGAGATTTCCACTCAAAATGCTTTCTCCTTAGCACCAAAAGCATTTATGTCTTCATCTAGACCCCTTCAATTGGTCTTAATTTCTTGATCCTCATTAAAGAAGTAGTTTGGTCAATTTTTTTCAGCCACTACCATATCTTTCTCCTTGACCAACATAGAAATGTGATTGGTTAGATCTTGAATGCTCTTATCCTAGTTAGCCAATTGTAGATTTGGATTCCAACTCTTTTTTCAAGCTCACAAAGGCACTCAACTAGCCCTCAAAATGCTTATTCTCAACCTAGATGAAGGCTGACACCGCTAACAAAATGGAAGCCACCAAGCGGATAATTTGTGTAGAAGAGGACTTGATGAGCCTGATAAGGACATGGTCCTTTTTGAATGCTCATTCAAGTCCTAACCAACTAGAGTTAACAACTAAGCCCTCAGGAAGGAAGCATGATCCATGTTTTTATTCCATAGGCCATTTATGGTATCAAAGTCAAAGCTGGTATCCTTCAGTGTATCATCGGCATAAGTTCAAACCAAGCCCCAAGCTTAAATTTTTTAAAGGAAAGGGTGGAGATGTCTAAATCTGAGTTGGTCGCCTTATTAGCTGAAGCATCACTTAAATTATGAGTTGGCCACCTTATTAGCTGAAGCATCGCTTGAATTACAGGTATGCTTGTAAGAAAGCAAAGTCTTGGAGTGCCCAAGGGATGTGTTAGAATGCTTTGAAGATGTCCGAGCACTAGTACCTTTGAGCTTGGCTCCAGAGTAACAACAATCTAAGTGACCATCTCTAAGGCAAAGCAAAATTGCATTATTTAGTACTAACTTGTGCATAGGTTTTTGATAAATGAGTAAAATTCCTATAATTATGTTAATTATCACCTCTTGATTTGTTGTTAATTTGTGGTTTTTGCTGTATTTTTGTCTTAGTTTAGTTGGTTTGTTCTCGGTACTATTGTGTCTTTTATTTTTCTTTGTAGGAGAGCAAAAGAGGCTTTAAAAGGAGAATGAAAGCTGAGTTTTGGAGCATATTTGGATAAAAAAGAAACTAAGGAAGAAGATATGAAGAATTGAAGTCAATTGCACAAAAAAGGAAAAAGAAACCATGAAGCCAGCACCGAACACAGCCTAGCTGTGTCTTGAAGCACGACCGTGTTCAGTGCATAGCCAACAGCCTTCTAGAAAGCCTTCCAGCCCAAAACATGGCCAGCCCGTGTCCCGAAGCATGGCCATGTTCCGTGTCCTGTTAAGCTATAAATAGGGCATTTCAGAGTGATCAAAATCATCCTCAGCCATTCTCTCAATTCTCAGCCATCCTAAAGCATCCCTAGTCCTTCTGAGGATCATTAAATAATTTTAGGATTCTTTATTTTAGTTTCATGCTCTTCTTTTGTTCTTTAAAGTTCTTGCAAGTTTTATTTTCTCTTCATCTATTTATA
>JANHAO010018392.1:0-13609 GCA_026873985.1 Saraca asoca
GCATAAAGAAAAAAAAAGCCAAACATGAAGATTGATACAGAAAAATCCCGACATTCAACAAATCAAAGAAGAAAAGACCAAAATCAAAACAAATCGAAGCCTTCGGAAAGCAAATCGGAGATAGACGTTAGGGTTATGGAAGCTTACACTAACTTTTCAATCCAAAATCGAAACAAATCGAAACCCAAACAAAGAACCCAGAAACAATTCCAAGATCTTTGACGCTAACCTTCACAAGACGCCATTTCTCAGATCTTCGTCGCTGAAGAATCAACAAGTGAGATGAGCAACATTTGAGAGCTGATCGGCTTCGATCGCGTCAGGGGGTGTTGAGAATAGTGATGGATCGTGTCCGGGGGTGTCAGGGGTAGCAAGGGTAAGTGAGGAAAAATGAGCCCTTATCCTATCCGATCTAATTTTATCCCAGCATACACGGATAACAATTTCAACTAAGACCTTGGATAGGATATTCCTATCCTGTTGCCTGCCCAAACACCAGATAAAGGTAGGATAGGATAATTTATCCTATCCTCACTATCAGGTGCACTAAACGAGCTGTCAGTCATAATCGAAGCTTTTGCTGGGACTTGCTTTATAATCAGAGCCACTTGTCATGGGGGCTTCTCCAGTAGTTAGGGATTTGAATCTAATATGAGTTAATTTTGATATTTGGAGGATAAAAATTGAATAATGGATTTAAAAAGGATTAAATATGATTTATTTATATTTTAAAGGAATAAAAATATAATTAAATCTAAATAAAATAATATATGTTTAAGATTAATAGAAGAAGATAAGTACATAATAATTTTTATTATATTTAAATAAAAAATAATTATATATGAATAAAATATTAACAACGTAAATTATAAGTTTTTTTGTTAACATTGTAAAATTTAAATCCGAAGTGGCCACGTAAATATATAATCATGTAGATAAGATGTAATTTCCCCAAAAAATAAAAACATATCATGAAATGTATCACTAATGTGAAACTCAACAAGTCAATTAGTACATCAATTTTTTTCCCATACATCAAAATAAAATTCGCACATATTTAACAGAGATAAACATAGTTTTAACATTTTTTAGTTGTACTTTCATTTATCTTTTTATTCTCATGATGTTATTCATCTTCAATAAAAATGTGTCTTGCTTTTACTAATTGTTTAGAAAAATCTATGCATTCTCTTCTAACATTCATATTTATCAACTATGGGCAAAATATTTTCCAAGTTTTTATATAATTACAATATAAAAATTACAATTTTATATACCAAATCTTATGATTTTTATAATTTTTTTCATTTTTTTTCAAATTTTACATATAATAACTACATTTTCATCAATTAAAGTTGCACTAAAAAATTTAAAGACTTTAATTTTTTTATATAAAATTATAACTTTAAATGAAAAAATCACAGACAAATAATAATTTTTTTTAGAAAAATTCTAAGTACCAATATGAATTTTTGTTAATATGTACATAAGCATAACTCAACGAATAAAGATCACTTGACTAATTTAAAAAAAAATAAAAATCAAATATAAGCCTTAAATAAATATTTTTTTCTTATTACAAATGATATTAACACCCTAAAATGTTTCTTTTTTGGGTGATATTTCCTGTTAAAGTTTTGAAATACTCTCTTCTCAGTCATATCTTCATTTTTTTTCCCCCAACAATTAAAAAAAATAAAAAGGCATGAGGGGAGGGAAACAAAGGTGGAAAAGCGAAGCTGTGTGGCGTAAGATTGCCGCGCACGCGGAAAGAAAACGCCTAAATAACGCGGTTCACGCGCTGATCGTTCCATGCCGCCTTGATGCTATTCTTGCGTCTTCTGTAATCTCTATCAATATTCCTCCCATTTCCAGACCACACCTCTTCAATTTCTGGTTGCTTGCCTTCAAAGTACATTGACGCAGAGTTCTAATTCTGAGGCAAAACCAATGGAAGCACCCGGAGATCGTAGAGCAGAGGCTTTAGGAGACCTTCGAGTTCTTCCTGATGAAATCCTTTGCGCTATTTTGGAACTTCTCACTCCTAGAGATGTTGCTCGCCTTGCTTGTGTTAGCAGGTGTCTGTATAATTCCCTCTTCCTATCTCTCCCGCGCTTTTTCTCGGATTTTCCGTTGGTTACTTGCAAATTTGAGTCCAGCGTACTCAGCTGATTCGTACTGGTTTTCCGAACTTGCTTGATCAGTGACCTCTATTGATTATCTCACTTCAGCCAGTGTAGCAATTTGTGTATGAATGGGATTGATTGCCATCTTAGTCTAACCTTTTCGGTGTACTGCAATAAACATGCTATTAATTATCATAAGTATTAACTCATAATTTCAGTCCAGCTGTATGCTAATTTTTTAGGGTAATGCTGAAGGAACTGTTACAAAATTTTCTGTCTTTGTTCTAATTATTTGGTCTTAACTATGTGCAGCGTGATGTACGTACTTTGCAATGAAGAACCACTTTGGATGAGTCTATGCCTTAAAGGAGCGACTGGTTTGCTTCATTATAAAGGCTCTTGGAAGAAAACTGCTATGCATATGTATGCCTCTGACCACATGCTAATAGTAGCTGGATTGTGAATACTTTTGTTCCACTTGTCATGTCGAAAGTTTGTCTCTATTATTTTGGGAATCTGCAAGCTCTATGATACTTCATTTCCCTTATTATTAATGCACTTCAATAGTTTGTAATATACTTGGAATCGGGTATTTTGTGTGCAGTGAGAATTTGCCTGATGAATACAAAGAGGGCCGTGAACGAGTACCTTTGAATTTGGATGGTAACTGCTATTGCGTCGTTGGACTTTAACTTATCTTCTATTTACTAGGAATTTTTAGGTTAAAAAGGGAAACTTTTCTCTCAATCAGATATTAACACTAGGTTTTACTGGTCTACTGTCCTACAGGATTCAGCTCTCTATACTTGTACAGAAGATTATATAGGTGTCATACCACGTTGGAGGGATTTTCTGCAGATAGTGGAATTGTAGAAAGAAGAAAAGACATATCTTTAAGAGACTTCTGTGATGAGTTTGATGGGAAGAAACCGGTATAATGATTGAAACTAGCTATTCAGTGAATTTCTTAATCTTTCCTCCAGAAGTTCGATCTATGTTATTTTGTTGCTTATATTATTTCATTATTGAAGAAAAATAAAAGATTTTGACATCATATCTATACATATTTTCTATTTCCTTAAAAGTGATCTGGTAACATTTTCATGTTCTCTTTTTTCTCCTAAATGTGAGGAAACAAGAGACAAGAAAGCGTTGCCCTATATCAGAAGGATCCCTAGGTGACATGTTTCTGGTTTTAGTAGATCCTATGGTTTTTGGATTTCTTGTCTCTTGGACTTCACAACCTGTAAAGAGTTAAAAATTCATGGTTTACTACTTCATGCTGAAATTGAAGCTTGATGAATTACAAATCCCAGGTTATGCTTACTGGGTTGGCTGATACGTGGCCTGCAAGGCATAAGTGGACAACTGATCAGCTGTTGCTGAACTATGGAGATGTAGCATTTAAGATATCTCAAAGGAGTTCTAAGAAGATAAAAATGAAACTTGAGGATTATTTCTCATACATGAAAGTTCAGCACGATGAAGACCCCTTATATATTTTTGATGAGAAGGTGCTAACATAAAGTTACAATCATGTTTTTATAATGTTTTTCTTCCCCTTTATTAATTCCCCCAAATCAAGAGTTTGAAAGTACTTTTAACTTTTTACTTATTTCTCACACAGTTTGGTGAAGTTGCACCCGGATTGCTGAAGGATTACAGTGTGCCTCATTTGTTTCAAGAAGACTTTTTTGGCATCTTAGATAAGGATAAACGGCCATCCTATAGGTGGCTTATAATTGGGCCAGAGAGATCTGGTGCTTCTTGGCATGTTGATCCTTCTCTTACCAGTGCCTGGAATACTCTTCTGTCTGGCCGTAAAAGGTGATATTTACACATTGAGCTACTTAACTTGAAATTTTTGTTTTGGTTGGGTAGAATATATCATGATATCTATACTCAGTGATCTATGAAAATTTAAGCATTTCCGGTTTTGAATGTAATCCTTAAAACTAATAAGATGGCGCATCCAGATATATTCCTGATTCCTTATTCTTATTGAACTATTAGTGCAATCTATACCTGAATGGCATAGTAGGCTGGTTTATTAAGTTAGCATCTTGGCACAACATATGCATAATATTACCATGCAAGGTGCCATGGCTTATTTCAAGAAGGTTTTAGAAATATATCCAATTATTTGACTTCAACTTGAGTCCTATTATTATGGTGATTCCACTACAAGTCATAAAATAATTAGGTGACTGAGATGCTTAGATGTCTCCATTTGGTACTGCTTGACTGTCTCCTGAATATTTGATGTCTAAGATGTGGTATTTGACTTGCATTTGGATAGGTGGGCATTATATCCTCCAGGAAAAGTACCTTTAGGTGTCACAGTTCATGTTAATGAAGAAGATGGTGATGTCAGCGTTGAGAATCCGTCATCACTGCAGGTATTTTATTGCTGCAATCATAGATATGAATTTTCTTCGTTTTTGTGGTATATAAACACGTTGGATTTAGTGCATCGAACTGTTGATGTGGCCCCTCATGCTTTTTAATGTTCACAGTGGTGGTTAGACTATTGTCCTCTACTTGCTGATGAAGACAAGCCAATTGAGTGCACACAACTTCCTGGAGAAACAATTTATGTTCCAAGTGGATGGTGGCATTGTGTTCTAAATTTGGAAACAACTATTGCTGTCACCCAGAATTTTGTCAATTCGAATAACTTTGAGTTTGTTTGTTTGGATTTGGCACCTGGTTATCGTCATAAAGGAGTTTGCCGTGCTGGACTGCTTGCTCTTGATGAAGATAGCTTTGAGGATATCAAACATAACATGTTACATGATAGAACAAACTCAAGCAACTCAGATTTGTCAAGGAGAGAGAAGGAGGCAAGAACTCATGAATTTGGAGATGATTTAAATTATGAAAGAACCTTAGATGGGGCATCCAGAAACTATAACTTATGGAAAGATGGATTTTCTTATGGTATTGATTTCTTATCCATGTTTTTGGATAAAGATAGAGACCACTACAGATCCCCTTGGAGCTTGGGCAACAGCATTGGACAACGAGAGCTGAGAGAATGGCTATCCAAACTTTGGATTAATAAACCAGGAATGAGAGACCTAATATGGAAGGTATAGCTTTTTGCCTTTTCCTCTCTGATTGACATGAGGACACATGCAAAGTTACATTCTTCAAAAAAGATGACATCTTAATGTGCACATATGTCTAGGGGGCATGCATTGCGCTGAATGCTGACAAGTGGCTAGAATGCCTGTCAGAAATTTGTGCCTTCCACAAGTTGCCCTCCCCCACTGCTGATGAAAGGCTTCCGGTTGGTACGGGTAGCAATCCTGTGAGTTTTTAATTAAAATTTTACTTTAGACACATTTTTGAGAGAAGATGGGTAAATCCAATTTTCTTATTCTGGGTATTCTTTCCTTTTTCCTCAATAGGTTTATCTTGTTGGGAACTCTGTAGTAAAAATCTTTGTTGAAGGAGGGCTAGAGGCCTCACTTTATGGTTTAGGCACAGAGGTACTTTATTGGGATTTTGTATCTGTTGCATCTGTTCCATACAAAAAACTAACTTTCACGTTTTATATCTTACAGCTTGAGTTTTACAGTCTGCTTTGTGATGTCAACTCCCCTCTCAGAAGCCACATTCCTGAAATTCTGGCCAGCGGGATTCTTTATTTTGAAGATGAATCTTACACCCATGTGCCCTGGGATGGAAAGGGAGTTCCTGACGTGATTGCCAAGAGCAATCTTATCAAGCATAAATGCGGAGTTGAAGGTTCATCATTTGGTGTGTGGGGCAAGAAACAATTTGAATATAGGAATGCTGGGATGCTGATTGATGGTAGAGTAAGTTCAGCAGGTCACTCAAGTATATGGCCATATATTGTAACCAAACGATGCCAGGGAAAACTTTTTGCTGATTTGTAAGTCTTAGCATATGATCCCTAGTCAACTGCATTAAACAGCATAACAATTCAATTTTTTCTAACTTCTGAAAATTAAAATAATTCTTTAATTGTTATGGACTATTTTTTTATCCCCTCACAGAAGGGATGAACTATCACAGGAAGATATGACAAACTTAGCTTCTTTCTTGGGGGAGCAGCTGCGCCACATCCATCTTTTGCCACGCCCACCTTTGGATTTTTTATCTTGTTCTGATATTGAACAGGAGTCAGGCTTGCCCAAGAGTAATGGTTGTATAGCAACTGTTCCTTATAAATCAAATATTCTAGCAGAGTGGGAAATCTTCATCAGAACCCTAACAAGGAAGAGGAAGGATGTGTCAAGCCGTTTGACTATGTGGTATCCTTTTTTTCCCCTTTTCTATGGACATTTAGTAGTATCCTATCTAATAATATAGTTTCAGAATTTACAATAAATGCTTTTAGTGAAAAACACCAATATTCTTGCTTAATTTGCAATGTACATGTTATACCATGTCTAAATTGAGACTAATCTTAATATTCCTAGATCACACTGTTGTACATGTAGGGGTGAAGCCAGAGAACTAAGGGCACTGGGAAGGGGTAATTGCATGCCTTCTTATACTGATATGATATTTTTGGTAATGAATCTTAACAGTGGGTCATAGCATCTGATATTTCTTACATCTATTACTCATGCCGATCAGTCTAAGTCAGATTTCAGCCATAAACCATGCAATATTTGAGCACTTTGAACTCCAGAAGCAATCTGTAAATTAAATTGTATTTACTTTTCATGACAACAATTTGCCTACTTTAACAGTTATGCCCATCAATTACTAATTTTCCTTGCAACTTCAGTTTCCTTAAGGTTGTGCTTAAATCATGTTTGATGACATGCATTTGGGGTGAATATGAATGATATCTATATTGAATCCTTGTCTTATTGCCATTTTCTTGTAAGAAAGACTCTGATGCTTGTCACAAAAACCTTTTAGGGGATACCCAATTCCTAGCACACTGATAGAGAAAGTTGATGACTACATCCCACATGATTTTGCAAAGCTGCTAGATATAATTGAGGTTTCCTCTTAACTCTATTGCTTTTACATTCTGACATGAAATGTTTATATTGGTAACTTTGGTAATTTTTTATTTTTTTGTAAAACTAGTTTGCTATAATCTGTGCAACTTTTATTTGACTTCAGAATTCCCCAAGTGGTGGTTGTAAACATTGTTCCTGGATACACACTGACATTATGGATGATAACATTTACATGGGACCATTATCATGCATTAGTCCTACCTCAAGTGGGAATACAAAAGATGCTGCAACGGCAGGGGATAGATTTCTGCATGGCAATGATGATGGTAAAGACAAGAGATCATGGTGTCCTAGCTACATCCTTGATTTCAGTGATCTTTCCATAGGTTAGTTCTTCTTGTTGCTTCATTTTGCAGGGGGTTTTTTAATTCCATTTCTACTATGAGGTGACTCCTCTTGATTATAATCACTAACTTATATGGGTGCTTTTTGGCATAATATGGCATGATAACTGATCAAGTGCCTCAATTTCTGTAAGAAGCCTGTTTATATACACGGCTCTATTGACGTTGTGTCTTCTTGGCTTAATGTTGAACCATTCATAGAAGATGCGATTTGTATGTTGTTATCCTTGTTGAAGTTGTTTTTGATTCTCATGGATGTGGTTTCCTTTTTCCTTGACTTTCAAATTGCGGAGACTAAAAATATCTTTTATAAGCATTGGTCTTGGGGTTAATGTATGCAGTTCTTACATGTCTCATAATTTACTTTGGTACTTAAGCATTTGTTTGGCTACATACAGATATTTGAAAACTAAAGTTCCCAAGAAAGCGTTATGATTTATTGTGATATGGTGGTGATTCAAGTTAGCCATCTCATTACTTTTGCAGGTGATCGTATATTTGACGTGATACCCATTCATTTAGATATTTTTAGAGGTGATCCCTTTCTCCTCAAGCAATTTTTAGAGAGCTATAAACTTCCTTTGGCAATAAATGTACCAGAATATAAATCAGCTGAGGGCGGTGATAATAAGTTCGGACGGCTTTCGTATCTTGTCATGTAAGTAAATGTCTCCGTCACTCCCTACTGTCCAGTAGTTTCTCATTACTTTATCAGTTGATCTGCCACAGTTGGTGAATATTTGACATGATTTTCAGAAGTAACTTAATCTGCATCGGAAGATTATTCTAAAATGTGAAATCATCCCTCACAATAGCCACCTGAAATCAGTCAAATGCCCCAGAGATTGTTGAGAAACGATGTTTGTGCTATGCTTGTTTGGTATAATGATTAGAATTTGTGATAATCAAATTATAGGTTCAATAATTGATTATAGGGCCTTTTCAGAGATGTTTGGTTACACTTTTAGAATCTTTCAATAATCAATTATAGGTAATAATCCTGATTAAACTAAAAGCTACTCGAGTAGCTTTTATTTTAATTGGGATTATAGAAAGAGAAACATTAAGAATTATACCTACATTATCCTTATTTTTCTTTTCTTTTCTTTTGTCATCATTATCCTTATTCCAACAAGGACAAAAATGCACATTGCTCTCTCTTTCTTCAATGCACTTTTTAGCAATTTAATACTAAAAAATGATTTTTCTATACATCATCCAAACAAGAATATATTATGTATAATCAATTATCAAAAAATGTTACCAAATATGTAACAAATTTTATATAATCAAATATATTTATAATGAATTATCCCATTGCTGTTGTCAAGAGATAGTGAAATACATTCAGAATAACCATCTTTTATACAAGAGAAATCAGTAGATGATTTGAAGTCCAGATTTGTACTGATCAGTGCATGCTAGTTCCTATTGATAGAACAGTAATGTTGAATTTTACTGGAGGGGTTTGATTTCAGGACGAGATAGTCTTTGATCAAATTTTCAAGCTTTTCTTTGGCTAGTTTATTAATGATATGACGATGTTGCTGAGTTAAACAACTTTTCAGTTCTCATGCCTGCACATACTAAAAAAATTGTGTGGCTTCATTCTGATGTTTCAGAGGTTGTAATAATCATGTGTTTTTCTGCTGGATTTAGGGTTATAAATAATTCACTATCTTTTTTTTATTTCCTTTACTGCAGGTGCTACTGTATTTTGCATGATGAGAATATATTGGGAGCTATTTTTAGTATATGGGAAGAACTTCGTTCAGCAAAGTCATGGGAAGAAGTTGAACTGGCGGTATGGGGGGAGTTGAATAATTACCAAGGTTTCGCGTAACCATTTTCTGCATTAAAAAATGTGAGTCTCACATTCAATTATTTTTGGCCAATGATCTTGGATACGAATTGAAGCACCTTGATAAGTGTATCATAGCAATTGGTGACACTGATTTTTTCATTCTTAGTAAAATAAAATCATAGTAAAACGCTCCCACATTTATTTCGTATGATTAGAAAGGGAGAGGCAAGTGGTGGAACCAGTGTTATGGTGGGATACTGTTTGGCTGTAGATATTTTTGAAGGGTGTAAGCCTCCGTGCTGTTTGTTGTATTAATTAATATTCCCCCTTATTTCTGTTTTTACATGGGACCTGTGTTAAGATTTGGCTTTGTTGATTGAGTAACCCGTCCTATTTAGAACCTGTAAAAGCTATTCATGAGCATGAGCTGTATATCTTCCCTCATCTTTTTCACTTGCTTTTGGTGTCTCTATTTCTTCTCTGAGAAATGTTGTTACTCATGTTCAGAAACTCTCTGTTTTTACTGGTTGTAAGAGCAGATGCGAATTTTTACATGAGCTACGCCGTGCGCACGTTCAAGAAAACTGATCTTTTCATGTGGGGATGTAAACCTCACGTGAAGAATTGGAGGTGTGTTTAACCTAAGTTTTTGACATGTATATAATTCAACTTGAAAAAATCAAGAACAGTGCCAGTCAGTATGTACAATTCACAACTTCGCACTGTGAATGGACTCGTATAACAATTTGTTGGAAGAGTTTCTCTGCAAATGATCATCGCAATAACCCTAGCTTAAGAACCCAATTCCACAGGCAAGCACAATAACTGGTCGACAAAAAGAATACTCCAGCCACGACATAAAATTGAAGTTGTGTGCATTATATGGTAAATACAACAGGTATGGCTTTATTAGTATAGTCTCTAGTTCTTTAAAAATATGCATATTCGATGTTAAATGTGTGTTTTCGGAAAATGGCAAATATATTCTCCATGTTCCTTTACTAAATATGCCCACATGTGAAGAAACATAAGGATGCTAAAAGTAAGTCCCGTGCTATTAAAAGAAAGGTTAAAGACACTATTTATGTAAAATCTCAAAAATAACAGAACTCAAATTACTTGAAAGACATCAGCCAACAAGTCCTTTCAGTTAGCAGTAAGAAAAATCTATGCACATCAAAATGTCACCTTGGAAATTTTATGTATATACACGCCTAAATAGCTCCCACAAAATCACCACTTGTATCTATATCTTCAATATCTGCATCAGCGTCCAAGTCATCAAGGTCCATGCTGCCTCCAACAAGTAGGCCACTACCCTTAGGGGTGTTAATAGGTTTCCTTGCTTCCTGAATCATGGACAAGACTTCTTCAAGACTTTGTGTTGGATTATTTACATCATTGCTCTGCCAACTTCCACCTTCCATTAGTTCCATGGGCAAGTTCCTCAAGAACCACTGATGATTTTTAATTTCTGGTATTGTTATTCTCTGCAAAATGCCAGAAATGAGTCAGTGAAAAGAAAGCAAGATACATAATTCCGCAATAGATTTTTCTCTGACATTGTTTCTGAATTTAAGCCTCAACTTTTAGTCGATCGGAGGGAACTCACTCATGTTTTAAATATAAGCAGTGTGCCCCACCCAAAATTTTTACTGGTGATAAAATATAAGTTTACAAGGCAATTAAGCCTATTTACAGCTAGGAAATTGCAAGTAGAAGCTTCAACATTTATACATAAATAAAGAAACTACCTTTTCAGGGTTTGCCACGAATATTCGTGATAGAAGATGTCTACATTCCAGAGAAACTCCAACAGAATCTGGGATTGTGTACTGAACAGTAATTATCCGCTGTAAAAAACCATAAAATGTCTAATTAAAAGATCATCAAACAAAATCTATTATTGGACAAATGCCCTACCCTTATTCCTATATAATTGGATTTTGTACAGGGTTTAAATAAGTTAGTAGTTATTACTCACTCACCCCAAGGGTTTTCCTAAAGTCTCTCGGGTCCACAGGATCTTCAAAGGGGTATGCCCCAAATAGCATCACAAACAGGGTGACTCCACAAGACCAAACATCTGCAATCTTTGGTAGTCAATGGCAATATATAGTTAGCTAAAAATAAGAAATAACTGGATATAGTCAATGGGTAATGACGTTTGATGAATTTTACCTTTCCATCATATTCTTGCCTAGATAAGACTTCTGGTGCAATGTAAGCTGGAGTTCCCACGGTGGACTTAGGTTGTGAGTGAAATACAGATGACTAAAAGACAAGGATAGAAGCATATTAACATCATTTGATTGAAGGCGCCATCTTCTAGAGCTGAAGGCATTGTCAGTATTACTACCTTTGAGTATCCGAAATCACAAATTTTGACTCGTGGTGCAGTGCTGCCATCTAGGAGCGCATTTTCAAGCTTAAGATCTCTATGGCAGATTTGCTGCAGGGTTAAACATTCCTTAAAAGTAGGAAATATTTGTGGATGTTAAAGGTTACATCATTCATGATAAAGGAATGCCTCGATTTCGTACCATTGAGTGACAGTAACTGACTCCCGATATCAATTGCTGAAAGAAGAATCTTGCCTGATGAAAACAAACACGGCTACCTTAAGTCCCAAAACATCAGTATTGTATTAATCTACAAACAAGCTTAACAGAAATAATTAGCAGATGATAAACCTTGATTAATCACCATGGAAATGGAAACAATCACCTCAACAAATAATGTAAATGACATAATAGTGCACCACAAGCTATTAAAATGGTATCTTCCACTTATGAATTACCTCATCCTCACTGAATCTACCATTATTACATATCCTCTCAAATAGTTCCCCTCCAGCAGCATACTCCATTACTATAGCAAGATGAGTTGGGGTCAGCAGGACCTGCAAGATGAGTAAAAATAATATAGGGCATTGGGATTACAGGGCAGAATTGCGGCGATGGAGATGGGGTTACTAACCTCTTTGAATCTAACAATATTGGGATGCATGAGTGATCTATGGTTCATGATTTCTCTCTGGACATGCTCATCGATCTAAAAATCAAAATAGTGACAGTGAATCAGAAGGAAATTGTAATTCGAATTGAGAAATTGAAAAAAATTGGAGGATTAATAGTGGAATTAGGAAACCTTGTGGCCTCTCTCGATGAACTTGACAGCAAAGTAGTCATCGGTGAACTTATCCTTGACCAGCTTGGCTACCCCAAAATTACCAGAGCCAATATCTTTAATAATCTCATATCGTTCCATCTATTCCTTTTTCTCCAATCTTCTTCTTCTTCTTCGATCACTTCAACTCTGCTTCTGTTTTCTCCCCAGTTAACCTGCTATCAAGAAGCCAACCTTTGACTGTGGCGATATACTCTTGGAAAAACGGGAAGATGACGAAAATAATAAAATGAGATTTTTTATACGTGTTGAAGTGAGAAGGAAGTAAAGGGAATACAACTAAGGTCGTGCGTGAGAAAATGGTCAAAGCAGCAAAGCCAGATGACTCGACGAACTACGAGCTGAGGCTATACAACCTGTTTTCCAAATGATTACATTCCGACTGACTGATTAATATGACATTAGTTTTGTGTATTAACTAATTTGAATGATGGATAACATTAGTTAGATGTACAAAGGAATTGGATAAAATTAATTTTTTATTATTAATTATTTATATATAAAATAATAAATAAAGATATAAATATATTTTATAATTAAGTAGATTTGTCCATGTGTAAGAGTAAGAGCCATAAATATATATATATTAGTTAATATAAAAATTTATAATTATATCAATTTTATTTTTTAATTTTTTTATAACCTAAATATTAAAATGTTAAAATTTGGGAGATTGAATAAAGTACATTTTATCCTTCTCATGGGAATTCTAAGATTATAGTAGGATATATACAGGGACTGAATTATGTCCATAAATTATTAAAATTATTGAAATTATAACTTATATAATAAAATGATGTGTAAGTAAAGCCATCAAAATCGCAGACATATTTATGGTTTTTTTTTTTGTAATTCATAATAATAATAATGATGGTGTATTGAAAGTGTAAAATAAAAAATTGTTAGGGATCAGTGATTGGAAGAAGAAAAAAAAAGAGAAATTAATATTAAATATAAATTTCTAAAATCTTAACATTTTTTAAAATGTAATATTTAGAAACATTACATTATCATGTTTGTTCAATTTAAAGATAGCCTTAAAAATATTATAATTGTGAAGAAAAGTCATTTGTTGACTTCTTGAAGGAATAGGTTGGCAGTGCCCCTTTGGTCAGCAAAGGAGGCACCGAAATGAAG
>JANHAO010018393.1:0-13610 GCA_026873985.1 Saraca asoca
TTCTAGAATACTTGTAAAATACTCAAGTCGGAATTCCATATGATGATATTGTAAATTTAAAAAATGCAAGTTAATTTATATTTATTACCGATCTTAGATTAAATTGAAATTTTGTGAATATCATCACAATGTAAAAAATAAGTATATGGTAAGATGTGAGAAGAATTTTTACAAATTAAATATAAAAAATAGATTATACTTTTAATTATTTTCATGCATTTTCTCACCATATTATTTGACATGCAAAGAAAAATATAGAAATCTCGTGGCATCTTTAAAAGAAAAATTATTGTAATATTAAATATGCTATTTACTTTAAAATAATTTTTCTTCCAATTATATTGGATTGTCATATATATTGAAAAATAAATTATTTAATTCGGACTCTAACTTGGCGGTGAGTTCATTGCTTAAATAAAAATTACAATATGCTATTTACTTTAAAATAATAAAATGGAGTAAAAGAAGTACTACATAGAAAAAAGAGAGAGCGAGAGAGAGAGGCCAGTTTTCTTCACTTAAGCGTAAGCAAGAAGCATGCAGGGCTCAATTAATTATGAAGAAAAATTGTTGAAGAGACCAAGACTTTTGGAGATGCTTTGATGGCTAACTAAGCATTTTCGATGGGACGTACCATAGAATATTGCAAAACAAAATTGAGGGGAACTCCCCAAATAATTTCATAATTAATATTAATTTTATATCAAAACTCATGCTATGTGTTTCATATCATTATTTCAATTGTTAGTGGTGATTATTGATTTGATTAATTAATTTAAATGATATATAATAGATAATGTTATAAAATGATCAATTAATTATTATTTAAAATCTTTCCCTTAATCATTAATCTATATAACGATTAATCGATAATTTTTTTGTAATTATTTTAAGTCAAATTTCTTTATAAAAGATCTATAAAACATTCAAAAGATAATTTCTTATTAAATTTTCTTCTAAATAAATCATTAATTTAGACATCAAAATATATACAATAATCAACATTGTTATACACATCTATTTTTATCATGTATGATCAATTTTCACCCTTGTCAACCTATAAAAATAATTGAAGGATGGCTATAGAATATATCAAATTTAGCTACCATGCATTACAATCAGCATATATTGAGATATTTATGTTTGAATAGCACACTTTTGTCTCTATCAAAATTATTTTTGGGATTAAAAATAGTGATCTTTAAGTAAATTTTAAAACATAATCTTTGTGAAGTGGAGTCAAATAATTTACAAGAAGTTCAAAGTTTAAATTTTGTATCATTATTGTTCAAAATTCAAAGTTCAAAGTTCAAATTTAGTACACATGCTCCTGTAGTCCCAAATGGATCAAGCCTGCTAGTAAAAGTTAACTGAAATAATAATCCAAAGGTATCATTGTTGATTGGTAAAAATGTCATGGATACAATTTGGCATATTAAATAAAATTATTATATTTTTTTATTCTACATATCAAAATATTAACTTATTATTATATGCTGCTTGCATCACTTTGTTATGAAAATTGATTAATTGTCAAATAAATCTCTTATAATTCTTCGGTGCCTAATTAAAAATTTTGTATGATGTTATAAAAATTTAACATAAAAATTATAATTCTATATGAATAAAATTTTATGTAATAAATATAGAAAAATTATATTCCATCAATTAAAGTTATATATAAAAATAAAAATTTTTACACTCTATTTATTAAGTCAATAATGTATTTATAAAAAAATAAAAAAAAACATTTCAGTGAGAGGGAAAGAGAAAATCTTATAATAATGACTTAATCTGTTGACTAAATGATTAGGTATTTACTTTTAAGTAGTTAGATAATTCCTACAATAATAGTACATGTGAAAAATTTCCTTGTTAAATTCCAAGATAATGAAACTGTTTTCCATCAGTTCTAGAATGCCTGTAAAATACTCAAGTCGAAATTCCATATGATGATATTGTAAATTTAAAAAATGCAAGTTAACTTATATTTATTTCCGATCTTATATTAAATTGAAATTTTGTGAATATCATCACAATATAAAAAATAAGTATATGGTAAGACGTGAGGAGAGTCTTTACAAATTAAATATAAAAAATAGATTATACTTTTAATTATTTTCATATGTTTTCTCGTCATATTATTTTACATGTAAAGAAAAATGTAGAAATCTCATAGCATCCTCGATATATATGTATATATATATATATTGTAATATTATATTGAAACAAAAGAAAACAATGAATTTGTCACGAATATTATTGCTTCAGATACTTTCAAACTAAATGTATAGCAAATTAACATGTTGAATTGGAGCATGTAATTTTTTTTATGTAAAATTAATTAATTGACCACAAGATTAATTAATTGAAATTATTTATTACATCCTGTGTATGCTATAGCAAGAAAGCTACCTTCAACTATTGCTTACCCACTAGGAATGTCTTGGAGGAAAAAAAAAACTTTTTACTTTAAAAAAACGAAAAATAAATACATATGATGGTAAAAAAAAATATTATTTATCTGATTTCTTTTCATATTAATTTATAAGAGAAAATTTTACATTCCTTTATATATATATATATATATATATATAAAACTCTATCTATAGGTTGTGAATCTATATGTAAATATTCAATCAAAAATTGAGATGATCATTGTTGATAATAATATATCTTATATGCAAGAAATTTTTTTATATCTCTCCTATTAAAATAGGAAAAAAAATTATTTTCAAGAGAGAAATAGGATAAATCTAATTAACTCAAAATAATTATTTTTTTAATACTATGAATCATCTTATGATGTTTCTAGTCATTGCCTTCTCAAGGTAAAAAGCTTAATTTCTTAACTTTTTCTTTTTTGCTATTTATAATATTTCTAGATTGTTAGCCTTCATACTTCAAAGGCTGTTGTCATTGCTAAGTGACAAGTGTACTTGAGGGTCCACTGTAATTAATTTATTATAAGTAAGACAAAATGGTAAGTTCAAATTTCTTCAGAGTTTGTCAGTTTGATGTTGAAATCTAAAACCGTACTGGGATGGAAGGCTTTTGATTCGTTTCAATAAATGAATCGTGTTTAGGAGGTCCCACCTCTTGATGCGACGTGTTTATTAAAAATTATAATTTTTATAGAATTTAAAAAAAAAATTATTAGAGTTATGATGAATAAAATTACAATTTTTTATGAGAAAGTTATAATATTTATAATGGTAACCCCACACTTTCCGCTTATAACTTTTTATGAAAAATTATAAAATTTATATAAAATATTACAAGATTTATGAAAAAATTATAATTTTCATAAAAAAAGGCACCTTTTTTTTTTCTTTTCAAAGTGACTAGATACATACATCCTTGAAAATCAACCTAGTCAAAGAAGGCCAAAATCACGTCAATTCTTTTGGTTTGATTTCATTAATATTATTTTAAAATAATGTATCCATTTATATATATATATATATATATATACATTTTGTGAATTTTATTTAAGAAATTCATGCTTTATCATATTTTCATAAACAAATTTTTATTAAAAAATAATAGATTTCTTCTATAAAAAAATTGTAATGCAGTTCTTTATGATGCAGTTATCTACATAAAATTAGTACAAAAATTAATAAATTTTTATTAAAAAAATTACAAAAAATATGATTTTTTCAAAATATTAAACTTTTTTTCATCAAATTCACAAAAAAGAAAAATACTTACAAAATATAACCACCAATGAAAGCAAAAGCCCGAATATTCTTTTTGGCATCATAACTTGGTTTGCTGTATTTAATTAAGCCCTTATCTTCTTCAAATATGACAAATTTTTTAGTCAAAAATTTAGAAAAAAAAAAACAAAGAAGAAAGAAAACGCGTAAATTTTCTGAATTAACCAACATCATTTTCGAGGAAACCTGTATTAGATTTGGGTTATGTCTAAATTCAGTTAACGGAAGAGGTTCTTTCAGGACCCAAGCTATTTTCTGATCATTGGGGCTGGTCATTGAGGCAGTGAGTGACGAGAGACAACGAGAGAAAGAAGGAGAAAGGTTAAAATACAGAGGCTTAATATAGTTCGACTAAATCTAAGCGGCACTAGACCCTGCATCCACAAGATGTTTTATTAATCTAAAGAGGTTTTTTACAAAGCTTTGACTATGATTTTCGACCTCTCTAGCTTAGCAGAGTTTTTGTTAATATTTTCTTACACCTACCTTTACAATGGTTATAACCCTCTATTTATAGAAGTATGGAGGGACACAAATGAAATTAAATAAACTGTACATATATTATATCAAATATTAAATATATAAAACTGGCTAGAGCATTGTAAACTGACTTCTAAAGGTTACTTTTTACGTGTGGGGACCGATGGTTGTATTTTACAAAATGGCGATGTAAATTATTTGTTGGCCTTATACTCGACCTCAGCAAGCTTCTAGCAGGGTAAGACTTCGTTTTAGCGAGCTGGAGCTCATACGCTAAAACTACTGCTGGTTCACGACCTCGAGCTTGTTCAGTTAGCGAGCCCGGATCTTTGACGAGTTGGGGTTCCTTGCGTAGTGACCTTATGGTTCAACGAGCTCGTCCTTTTTGCTAGACTTGGGCTTCTGCCAACCCACTTCATAGTGCCGAAGTCCCCCTACAACATTAGCCCCCTAACTCTCAATCCCAACTCTTGGTTCGCTTTGTGAATTGATAGTTGCAATTCTTTCTGAAAGGGTCTTCTTTTGCAGTCAAAGTCTTTAGCGTTTAGACTGTCATGTAGTCACTTCAAACTTAAATCTCTCATTTCACCTGAACCAGACCATACTTCTTTCTGAGCATGATTCTTGGCCATTAGCATGGCAATCCCATTCTTTTCGGACTATCCGATTCAGGGGTAGCCAATTATCCTTTAGGTTTTTCAGCGAACCTGATTGGTCTATATAAAGCTTATGAAACCCTTCAGGTTTCTTAGTGGAGTGCTCCAATGGGTGCCAAAGTTAAGCGCCCCATATCCCTAATAGCATGGCTTCCAATGAAGCTTTTTGAGGCATGTATGGCCTACTACAATAGATCAAGAGGCATGAATAGCCTATTGTATGTGACTTCCATGGATAGCTCTTTATGCTGGCCACAGGGGAGTCTTATGTAGATTTTGAAGTATTTCCTCACGATTTTGTCGTGGGCTTCAGCCTTGCCAGTCAGACTTTTAACGCTATTTGAATTATTCTAGGTATGAGGGAGCTACTGGCTAAAGAGGGATATAAGTACGAGCAGTCGGGGCTTGCTGGTCTTCCTGTTGATGGGGAGTTTGTCTCCTAGTAGTTAGCTTTCTACTTTCTTGTGAAAATAATAGTTCTAGGCTTTTTTGCTTTTGATTTTGTACTTTGGACCTCCTTATGTTAACTTGTCTCGTTGGATGAGGTTTTAATGAAGTGAACTTCATTTGTAACTTTTGAATTACTGTATTAGACATTCTGCTTGTATGAGTAGCTATACGATGACTGAATGAAATATTTTGATAACTGATTGGTCGTATTCTTCTCAATAAATCTGGGCATTTTGCACCTTGAGTAGGTAATAAGTTTCATCTAGAGAGATCACATATGAGCTGCGAATTAATAAGTCACATGAGAGTTATGAATATTAGGTCGTATGAGAGCTACGAACATTAGGTCGCATCATAGTAATCTTGTTACTTTAGACAAATAATCAGGTTAATTTTAGCACATTCGTGCTTCAGCGAGCACATAGCTATGCTGGCATTGAGTATTGTGAGCGCCTTCGCGCCTCAATAAGCACGTAGCTACGCTGGCATTGAGTATTGTGAATACCTTTATGCCTCAGCGAGCACGTAGCTACGCTAGCAGACTGGATTTATACATTATAATTAGCAAAACAAGGTTATACTTGATAAGGATAATAAATAGAGAAACTAAATTGTCAATATATAATACGAACTGAAACTACTCGCTTTTGGTTAGGATCTCGCTGGGGATGTTGAGATCGTTACTTTACAGGTCACACCACATACCCTCGTTGACAGTCTCTTTTGATAAGGTATTCTATCGCGTCCTTCAATGCCCAACATTCCAGGGTGTTATGCCCGACCTCGTTGTGGTAGGAGCAAAATTTATCTATATTTATGAGCCGATCAGGAGTCCATCGAGACTTGGGCTTCTCGAAATCTTCTCTATCTCGCTCTGCTAGGAATATCTTGTCTTATGTGTCAAATAGAACGTTATAGCTTTCATGGTGACCTTCGTATCAAGGCCGCTCATCCTTGCTCCTCTTAATGATCTGAAGATCAGAGTCGTCCTTTCCTTCTCTGTGGTTGTTCCTCCTTTTATTCTGATCCGAGTTGCTCGTATAAGACTTCTTCGAACCGAAAGTTTCATCCCATCTAACTTGCCTTGCAGCTTGCTTATAGAAATCCCTAAGATCCTTCACCAGTGACTTGTATATACTTTTGTATAGCTTGCCGTCTTTACGGAGTCCCGTAGAGATCGTTGCCAAAATAGTTTCTTCTGAAGGATTTTCTACATTATTGACCTCGTGTCTAAAGATATAGTCATTCAATGATTCTTCTTTTCATTGGAAGATCATAGCGAGATGGCAAAGTAGAATGAGCTGTCTTTTCAATGCTCGATACTATCATAGGGCAGTGAGTGATGAGAAACAGTGGGAGGAAGAAGGAGAAGGGTGAAACACAAAAGTTTAATGTGGTTCGGCTAAATCTGGGCGGCACCAGATCCTATGTCAATTGAGATGTTCTATTAATTTGAAAGGATTTTTTTACAAAGCTTTGACTATAGTTTCCGACCTCTCTATCTTAGCAAATTTCTACTACTATTTTCTTACACCTACTTTTATAGTAGTTCTGGCCTTTCATTTATAGAAGCACAGAGGGGTACAACTAGAATTAAATAAATTGTACATCTGTTACATCAAACATTAAATGTATAAGACTATCTAAAACACTGTAAACAAACTTCTGTAGGTTACTTTTTATGTGTGGGGCCTGATGATTGTATTTATAAAATGGCGGTGTAAATTGCTTATTGGCCTTATGCTCGACCTTAGCAGGCTTCTAGTTAGATAAGACTTCGTTCTAGCGAGCTGAAACTCATGCGCTGAGACTGCTGTTAGTTTATGACCTCGAGCTCATTCAATTAGTGAACCCATATCCTTGACAAGCTCAAGTTTCTTGCATAATAACCTCATGGTTTAACAAGATCATCCCTTTTGTTAGACTCAGGCTTCTGTGACTCCTCCTACAATAGTGGTGTACATTCTTTGTGAAGTTAATTTTTTTAAGTTATTAATAACTTATATTTATAAGGTAATTTTAAAAAATGCCAAAAATATATAATATAAGCCGCAGAAAATCTATAATTGCTTCGATTAAAGTGTGTACCGTGGAGAAATATATATACGCTTCTAATTAATTCTTCTTTGAGTTACTGTTAACAATTCATTGTATAGTATTTGTTTTTCTTTTCTAATATCCAAGACCATCAACAATGACTTGCCGTGTGCCGTGTAATTTCATTATTCCCCGTCAGCACTAGATGACTGCCTTTTTCTTTCTCAACATAGGTGACAGCCCGTGTCGCCGTACCGTGACCCCATCCCTATGTGTCAAATCCCTCCGTCACTATCCATGTTCACATGCATGTTGACAACGTATAGATTACTTGATAATCTCTGACATTAAATTAATATCATTATATCCTCACCTGCATCAGTAATTTGTATAATTATTAGTCATGTAATCCATTCCTTATAAATTCATTCCCTACACTTGATTTAAGTAGGGTTAGATGTAAGTAGATTAGAATTGATTTATATAAATTTTTTTAATTGAAATAATTTTTTATTTATATTTCAATAGATTTTATATTATTTGATTCAAATTTTAAAATCAATTTTAATTATTCAAGTCAATTTAAAATGTTTTTAGATGATTTATATCAATTTGAACTTATTAAAAAAAAATTTAAATTTTTTTTAATAGTTAATATCACTAAAAGTTGATATCAGTAATTATAAAAATATAATTAGAATTTCAAAATTTAGTGTAAACTATTATGCAATTATTATAACTTATATATAACAAAGAGTGTTACACCAGTAAAATATGAATTTATAAAAATTATGCACTACATTATACACATTATTTGTTCAACTAAATATTAATTAATAAAAATATATTATATAATGATAATTATCATATAATTTTACAGTATGTAAATAATTAGTAGTAAAATGCACTGTAGGATAAGGTTGAGCTATTGCACCAATGGAATAAGGATTGAATAATCGGACTAGTGCAACAGTTTGTCGAGAATTTTGGAGCAGATAGACAGCAAGCCTTATCTTCGATTTTGGCCAATATACGATGCTAAAAGAATTAAGATTTGCAGTTAGTTCAAATAACTCCTAGCAACTGAAAATCTTGAAAGCCTTGGTGATAGGCCGAGAGGTTCTATAAATAGGGTGTTTGGGTCTCCAATGCAATCAGCTATTCATATAGTAGAACTACCATCGTTCTGAGGAATTGAAAAGCATTGGAAGCTCTCAAACGTAGTGTGCAAAGAAGTGAGAAGCAGTAATCGGGCATCAATGACCGGAGGTAATCAACTTAACCTAAGTTCTGCTATAGTTGTTATTTTTCAACTTTAAATGTTTAGAATACATTAACATGTGGTTTCAAAGCTTCTTGTACCTCTGCTTTGATGTAATGGCTGCTGGAAAAATTTTCAAAAAAAAAAATACCCTGCTTTCTGGTTTACGTATAAACTTCTTTGTTTTTAAGTGTTGTGTTGTGAAATCATTAAGTTTAAATATTTCTAACTTTTTTTATCATTGAAAGTGATCGATTAGACATGAAAAATGCTCAAAATTAGCTAAGTCAACTTTCAAATTGCCTCGGGTTTGTTTTAGGTTGAGATGACCCAAACAGAGGTAATCGACGACGTCAATGATGTGTCGTTCCATGATTAAGTGAAACGATGTGTCATTTTGATGCATGATTCGGGGTTGCTATTTAAGAAATAACGGCGCTGTTTTGTTAAGGACCAAAAACAACATGTTGTTTTGTTAGCTCGAGAATTTTTTTTTTCATTTTTCTAGAATTTTATTTTGGGTTTTTTTTTGGAATTTTTTTTCATAAATTTTATTTTTATGAAAGATTTCATTAATATTCATAAATTTTGTTTGTTGCGAATATTACAACTTCCAAAGGAAATTAATTTAGGAAAAATTACATACTTGGATTATTTATGTATAATTTTTGATATGATATGCATAGTTTGGTCAATTATTGTAATTTAGCTCATGTTTATTAAAATTGTCTTTATTTGCAATTTTGTTGAACAATTTACATGGAGTTATTTAAATGTCTAATGATTTATATAATTTTAAATAATTAGAATTTAGCTACAGCACCTCTAATTGTAAAAAAATTATATATTAATTTGTTTAGAATCACATATATTTAAGGGCATTTATTGTTACTAATCATACTTAATATAATAAATTTTATCCCACAATAATTTTTATTGTATTAAGTATAATTAATTAGAATAAAATATTGTTATGGGTAAAATATAGTAAATAGATAGGCAAAAGCCTAACGAAAACTGAAAACCAGTTAAAAAAAGAGCTTAACTCACTAAGATTGCACCACCTCACTAATCGAGATGGTAAGGATGCAAACAAAACTGGAAGTTAGAGAGACAGCTCGTCAAGAAGTGAGCTGCCCTGTTAAAGCTCACCTCGCCAAAGGCGAGGTTAGTCTTGTTGAGTAAAGGCTAGTAGTGACCCTGAGCTAAGCATCTCAACTCGCGAGGACAGGTATATTGCCCGGCCAATAGCTCAACGAGATAAAGTAGATTCAGCAAGATACTACGCCAGACAAGCTTACGTTAATTCTTAACTCTTAGCAGACAAGAGGGGCCTACTCGTAGAAAGCCACCTACAAGAGTCGATTTACAGAAGATTAAATTATTTTATACATTTAATGTTTGATGTAACTTGTTTATAGCGTGTAAAATTACAATTGTAATCTCCTACCTTCTATAAATAAAAGGAGGAAGATCCTTGTAGAATAGCCTGAAACGGATGTATTGAAACTCTATAAATTTTTCTCCAAATCAATAGAAAGCTACCATGAACATAGGGATCAGTACTGCCTGATTTTAGTTGAACCATATTAAAAATATTACACGTCATTGCTGTTCTTCCCCTTTACCATCTTTATCATCTTCTTCTTTTCTCATTTCCCTAACTTGAAAGCAGTTTGGGATTCAAGAACTGATGTCAGTTGGTTAGAATTTGGTAGAACCAGATTTCACTGCCAACAAATATCAAATTATAATTCTTAATTTACCTGTAGGGATTAAGGAAAGGAACATAATTTGATAGTTTTATCATACAGCTAAATAAATCCAATTAAATTAGGACTTTAACCCACAGGTAAGTTCTATGTTAGTAGATTTATTAATTTTATGCATGATTGACATTAATAAAAGATGGTTTATTTCTCTACTCTCAAAATTCAGCATGTGAGCATACATGTTATTTTATGCAGCTAAACAACCTGCAAATGTCTCTGATATAAAATATGATATTCCTGAACTTAACGGTGACAACTATAAAGTTTGGAAGGAAAGAGTTCTCCATCATTTAGGATAGACGGACATTGATTATGTTATAAGGAAGGATGAACCCGTTATTATTGCAACTAGCACTCAAGCTTATAAGGCTCTTTATGAATAATAGAAGTGATCTAATCGCCTTAGTATCATATTCATAAAGACCAATATCTTTACTGGTATTAGTGGTTCTATTGAACAGCATAACAATGTAAGGGCACTGTTGAATGCAATCGATGAGCAATTTGTTACTTTAGACAAAACACTTGCTAGTACCTTAATCATAAAATTTACATCCTCAAGACTCAATACAGTGAGGGGTGTGTGTGAGCACATCATGCAAATGAGGGATATTGTGGCTCAGCTCAAGGTACTTGAGGTTGAAATGTCCAAGTCTTTCCTAGTGTACTATATTTTGAACACTCTACCATAGCAATATAGACCTTTTAAGATCTCTTACAACACACATAAAGATAAAGGGTCAATTAATAAACTCATGATCATGTGTATTCAAAAGGAAAATAAGCTGATTATGGAGTTGGGAGAGAGTGCATTTCTGGTTTGTCATGATAAAAACCAAAACTAAGGAAAAAATCAGAATCATAATAAGAATCAGACTAATAAGAAACAAAAAATAAAATACCACCCGAAGCTGGCATCAAGAAAGAGTTCAAAGTATTTTTTCTGTAAAAAAAAGGGGGCACATGAAGAAAGATTACGCCAAATTTAAGAAGTAGCTTGAAAAGAAAGGTAAACTAACCTCATTTATCTGTTATAAATCTAATATGGTTAATGTTAATCATAATACATAGAGGTGCTAAACGGACCGCCGGTCCATGGGCTTTGCGGATCGATCTGTATTTTTTTGCAGACCGGATCAAGCAAAAATTGATCCATTTAAATGCGGGCCTAAACGGACTAAGCCCGTTTAGGCCTGCATTTATACGGACCGGCTAATTTGGCATTAAATTAGCTTAAAGTCCGCGGATCATGCGGACCAGTCAGTATTTTTTTGCGGACTGGACCAGGTAAAAGTTGGTTCGTTTAAATGCGGGCCTAAACGGACTTGGTCCGTTTAGGCCCGCATCCGCGCGGACCAAGTTCGATCCGCACGGACTGGTCCGTTTAGCATCCCTAATAATACATAGTGAATTGATTCTGGGTCTACAATCTATATTTCAAATACCTTGCAGGATATGTAAAACCTGAGGAAGCTAGTGGGAAGTGAGTATAGCATCTTATCAGGAAATAGGATCGACTCACATGTGAAATCCATCGGAACATGCAAATTAGTTCTTGATAGTGGCTATGTTTTAGTTTTAGAGAAAACCTTTTATGTTTCAAGTTTTGTTAGAAACTTGATTTCAATTTCAAGACTTGTACCATTAGGTTATTCCTTTAAAATTTCAAATATATCATTCAGTTTATTTTATAAATCTAAATTTATTAGAAATGGTATATTGTCTGATGGTCTTTTCTCTATTAATCTATAATGTAATACTATTTTGCATACTCATATTGATAATAAGTGATATATTATGAATGAAGACTCATCTATTTTGTGGTATAGGAGATAAGGGCATATCTTCATTAATAAGATTAAGAGATTAATGAATGAAGGAGTACTAAGTGCTTTTAATTTTTCTGATTTCAAAATTTATGTAGACTGCATAAAGGGAAAGTAGACTAACAAGTCTAAGAAAGGTGCCAAGAGGAGCACTGACATATTAGAAATCATACATTCATATATATGTTGTCGTAATATAGACGTTTTTTATCTAAAGTATTTTATCACATTTATAGATGATTGTTCTTAATATATATATATATATATATATCTCTACATACTTCATAATAAGAGCGAAGCCTTAAATTCATTTAAGGCTTTTAAGGCAAAAATAGAGAAACAATGCGGTAAGTAAATTAAAATCGTTAGAATCGATAGAGATGGAGAATACTATGATAGACAGACTAAAGATGGACAAGCACTTGGTTCATTTACTAAGTTTATTTAAGAGCATGGGATCATTACCCAATATACCATGCCTGGTTCTCTAGATCAATGGCATTACGGAAAGAAGAAATTGGACATTATTGGACATGGTGCATAATATGTTAAGCAATTCTAGGCTGCCTAAATCCTTGTGAATTGAAACTCTTAAGATGACAGTGTATATATTAAACAGGGTTCCAACTAAGGCTGTCCCAAAGACACCATTTGAGTTATTTACCGTTGGAAATCGAGTTTGTGACATATGTGCGTTTGGAGATACCCATCTAAGGTAAGAGTTTATAACCTACAAGAAAAGAAACTGGACCTATGGACTATTAGTGGATATTTCATTAGATATGCAAAAAGGTCTAAATGTTACAGATTCTACTATCTATCACATAATACCAGGTTTATGGAATCAAGGAATGCTAAATTTCTTGAGAACGACTTAGTTAGTGGGAGTAATCAATTTTAGAACATAATTTCTAAAAGAAAGCAACCTTTCACATCAAGAGAATGATTGCTTATTATCTGAGACACTCCACAAGTTCAAATGAGTGTTGTACAACTAATCACTCCACAACCCATTACTGATAATTCTGCAGATCAAGTTGTTTATGAAGCGCCTAAAATGACTGAATAACCAGTTGGACAACATAACCCGCAAGAAAATGCTGAACCAACATTAAGAAGATCTACAAGAGTAAAAAGATCAGCAATTCCAAAAGAGTATATCGTGTATCTACAAGAATTGGACAATGATCTAATAACATTTTCACAAGCTATGAACTGCAAATAATCTAATCTATGGTTGAATGCAATAAAGGATGAGATGAATTTTATGGCATCTAATGGAGTCTGAGATTTTGTTGAGTTGCCTGATGGGGATAAGACCATTGGATGTAAATAGGTTTTTAAGACAAAGAAGGACTTATCGGGCAATATTAAAAGATATAAAGCAAGACTTGTTATAAAAGGAT